>JAXQQM020070737.1:0-112833 GCA_034641835.2 Pinus albicaulis
ATATGCTAGGCTCAATAAAATTAATTATAAATATATTAAAAAATAAAATAAAAAATATCATATAACCTACTAATTCTCGTGAAGATGAACTATATTAGTTCGTTCAAAACTCATTAGGAATCTATAAGATTTATGTGATGGATTGAGAAGACAAACCTCTACATAATTCTACTCATAAGAGCCTCCATTCAAATATCATATAACCCATTAAACTATTTGTATAGTGATTTTAAAATTGGATATCATCCTTTCTTATTCAAAGAAATTTATTATAAATATTATTTAAAGAACAAAATTAACACCCCCGATGGGGGTGATCATTTAAGGGGCTAGTTGGCGGTGCATTGGATTGTGGAGCTAGAGGGGCCTCCACACGCCGCATGAATGCAATGAATGGGCTTCAGAACCTGCATCCTGCTCCTCGCGAGTTGAGTTTAATATCACACAAGTACCAACAAGAAATAATTCATAGGCGTTGGGCGATGAGGAGAGAGTTCCGAGAGAGAACGAGGTGTGGTTTGTTTTCGTCCTGGCTCAAGTTGTGGCTTGGGGTAGTAGAACAGGATGAGGCTGTTGAATTTTGAATGCGGAAGGGAGGGAAATTGAGGCCTGCATCCAACATGGCCATGGGATCGGGGGACATTTTCTTTGTCCGACGTAACGGTTTATTTGGTCTTTGGCCTGGCCTATGTGGGTCAGGTGCAGACGCAGAATTTTCCTCAGCCCGACTTCTTCTTTGGTTAGCGCACACTTCACTGGATCGCCAGTCAGATGGGGAGAGCAGTTTCAGGTGCCTTTCCTGGGGATGTATGAGCTTTGCGGGCCCTGAGGCTTGTGTTGTGTCTTCCTACGTCTTCACTACTCCTCATTGTAGTGTTGGTGCTCGAGACTTCGAGATCCTTCTCAGTTGGGTAATCGTGTTCAACAACTCTGGAATTGTCAATGGTGTGTTATTTCAATATTTTCAATTCAATGTCTAGTGGGGTGTTTCTCAGGTAAAGCAGTACGCAGTCCATGGCAGTGATGCAGGTGGTGTTGGAGTTGGTAGTATGCCTCAACAGAGAGGGAAAGTCTGCAGGGGGGGTGTTGGGCCACACATGGATGTATGCCAGCAACATGGGGAGCCTATCTCGGACTCTGAGTTGATTGAGAGTCGCCACTCTGCTACAGATATGGCCCTGTCTCCAGCTCGCTCACTGAGCCACGTAGAAATCTGGTCACCTTGGAGTCCATCGTGACCCAGCTGGATTACATACATCTCAACATTGATACACTAAGGGAACAGAGGTACGAGGACATGAACGAATTGGTTGCCTATATCAACAACCTCGAGCATGTGCATAATGAGACCTTTGACTCTGTGGAAGGACTCTGGTGCCAACAACAACGCACAAATGACCATCTTTGCACCTTGGAGAGTCGAGTGGAACACATTGATTACCATATGCATGAACGTGATGCTCTCTTTGCTACACTTCAATCATTTCCTCCCAATCTCCATCCTTAATATGTAATTCTAAGATTTGTAATTTTTCTCTTTTTGTGTCGACAATAACCAAAAACACCGACTGTCTTGGCTCGTCTTCAGGCTTCTTACTTTTCAAAGCAAGACTTGTGCTAGCTCTTAAACCAATCTATATTACCATATTTTTTTGGTGGTAATGTATTTTGTTGACACTTATGCTATGATAATTACGCCGAAAGCATTATCTTTGCTGGAGTGGGGTGAGGTGACACTGTTCACCCCACCCAATCACAACCTTTTCTCATCGCCCTTCTGTGCAGTGAAAAATTGACAAGTGTAACCATCCTACATTATATCATATATCTTGGTGCCCTTATGTGCACTGCAAAATTGAAAAGTGTAAAATTCGTATAGCTTGGACTGTTGCTTATCCATTCCGTCTTAAAATACGCACCACGAGCTTTCATCCTGTTCGGCGATTTAGGTTTCGGGAACCCGTAAGAGTATCAATGAGACCGATCAATGATCAAGGTTTCAGGAAGCTAAGGGCTTCCCCTGGAGACGAATAGAAGGTGGTTTTTTATTTACGAGCTTGAGAGAAATCAGGTTTCTTCAGTCCACATGCTTGCAGAGATACCAGATATTCTATCATTTCTAGACCCTGGTTATAAAACAAGAGGACCTATCGTATACAAGGTGGGAAGTCTACTCAAGAGTGCATCGATTATCTTCAGTTAAAAAGGAGGACCGCCAAGGCAGCTCTTCGTGCTAAAGAGAAGAAGTTGAACTAGTAAATTCAATGGGTGGGATTGATGAGTCGGAAATTCCATGGACAACGAGGAATTGGAAGTTCTGCGCCATGATTTGTCATTCATTTTTATTTTTTTTAACAAATAGGAGAGTCGTGGCTGGGAGGAATACTAGTAGTTTGGCGCTACTTCTTTATTTCTGCAAAATCCCCGCCATTTTTCTAAGCTCTGCAAGTCATAAAGTACTGGATCTGTGAATAGCTCAGAGTGAGCTTTCGATTCGATTCATTTGCTTTTAGTACCTTGCAACTTATTTTCTTAAGAGTCTTACATCTGTGGATGGACTAGACTGAGTTTTTTATTTCATTTCTTTCAACTATCAAGACGCCACGCCTTATCTATCTTTACTTATTTTCAAGAAATATCTGATCCCAATAGATGCCATGCTACTGGATATTTAGTACTGGGTTTCACTAAGGTATGGCTTGTCTAGTCACTATTTTTCCGTACTTACAAAGTGAGAATGCGTGAGATCTTGCACATACAGGCAAGTTTTGGGAAGTCATATGCGATGAGCATGGGATCGATACCACTGGAAGGTATAGTAGAGACGGGGATCTTCAGCTGGAGAGGATTAATGTGTACTACAATGAGGCCAGCGAGGAACGCTATGTGCCCAGGGCTGTGCTCATGGATCTGGAGCCCGGCACCATGGATAGCGTCAGGTCTGGTCCCATTGGCCAGATCTTTACGCCTGATAACTTCGTCTTTGGCCAGTCCGGTGCTGGTAATAATTGGGCCAAGGGCCATTACACTGAGGGCGTCGAGCTCATTGACTCTATTTTAGATGTTGTAAGGAAGGAGGCCGAGAACTGTGATTGCTTGCAAGGTATGTGGATCTTCTCCTTCTCCTTTTCTTTGGATTGATTATCTGATCTGGTACTGATATTATAGATTTTACACTCGGCGTGTATTAATGTTCTTACTACAAAGTAGCTGTGAAAAATTGTTAGTTCAAAAAATGATCTATGCCCTTTTTAGGGCTTATAGGTTGAAATTTTAACATATTATCTCCAGGGTTTTAATTGTAAAGTATATAGTACCTATCCAGAGACAAGGATGGCACTGTTTGTCTTGAATGGACATAAAATTTGGTCTTAAAGGGAAAATCCACAAGTTCTTTAAAGATTGGAATTTTACTGAACACTGCCTTTTCTAATGGAACTGTATTTCTATAGGAGTTGTATCGTTCGAAAACTTAAGTGAAGCTATAACAATTTCCTTTCCTATTGAAACGGTATTGTGTAAAAAAATAAGCTATAACAATGTTCCTTTGTGGCCTAGGTCTTCTATTCAGAGCTGTATCGTGTAAAAAATCAAACGAAACGGAACGAAGAGAATATTTTACCTCGAAAATCATCCAAATCCTAAATTGTCTACTGAATCAAATTGCTCAGACATTACAGTGGAACATTTTGAAAAAATTGAAAGGAACAATCAAAGTTAGGAAAAAAACTCTTCACTTCTAAAATTTCCAAGTTACTCAAATTGAAACCAACCCCATTATCTTAGTTTTATCGACTATATTTTAGTAGCAGTTATATGTTGCATTTTTCATGCACTGCTTTTATCAAGCCAAGACCTTGTGTGTTGTATTTTATCAAACTAAGAGTTACATGCACATCATGTCAGGGACTCCGATACGTGTGATTTTAATCTTATTCTGTAGCTCTTACAGTAGTGCCTGATCCACATTTAACAAATCCGCTTTAAGATATTCTGCCCAAACTTGCTCTACATTGATGGATAGTGCAAAGTAATGTTCCGCTAACTTTCTAGGAGGCAGGATCAGGGAAATGCATTGGGGGAATTTTAGGAAACATCATAGAGGACGTCGTCAAGGTTTTAGACATGGAGGAACCCCACCTGAATTACTAAAAACTAAAACATATGAAAACTGAAATACAAATAATTGAAATTTTATACGTATCAATATTCAAACAACGCACATCATTACACATAAAATAATAAATAATAAGTGATACATGCAATGATATAACATAAGTTTTAAAATAACTGATCTAAGAACATGTCAAATGACAAATAAACATCATTGCTTAAGGCAATTCCCCATTAGTCTTTGCATCCAGTGGCTGCACAAATTTATAATGACAAAGACCAAAATGAAGGAAATGGGTAGGTTGAGAGCTGCATTCTTAAGAGAAAAATATGAAGATGAAGTTTTCATTGGCATCACTTGGTTAACCACCCATCCTCCGAACTTCGAAAACCCTTGTGATGGCAGCATAGCCATATTACGGAGCACAATGAACTAAGCACAAGATTTGAGATTTTGGATAGAATTCTCAGCAAGAGTGTGGGTGTAGTGATCCATCAAACTTGGGATGTTCACCGCCATATTTTTGTGCTGAGTGGCAGAGTATCAAGGATGCTGCTGAGAAAGCAAGAAATATGGAAAGAGCAGAGGGAGATGAGGTGGGCACAACAACATGCACTGAATTTATAAAAGCCCTTGGATTGAGTCGTTGCTTATTACTTATGGGGTATGTACATGGTTGCCCATGATTGGATAGTTCATTTGCATTTAATACTCAAGAAGCTACTCAAAATATTGTGGCAGCTCTTGGCAACCTGTTGGTTCTAGATTTAGTTGAATCGTGCAATATCCATGTTTACACCAACTTTATTCCAAAGCGTCGACTCCCTTTGGTTAAAGATGATGTAATGCATTGACCTTAATTATGTTCCATAGTCTAAAAGTCAAAAATCCATGTAATCAATAACATGTCCATTTCATACGTTTTCCTCTTCAATGTGAGATTTTACACCCCATAAATTCACATTCATTATGTACCCTTACATGTAGCATAAGATAATTCACAGCTCTTCCTTTCGACGTTCCCTTGCACCCCAGTGCAATTGCTAGTATAATTACGCGAGAGGCGTTTTCTTTGTTGGCTTGGGGTGAGCAAACATTGTTCACCCTAGCCAATGAGAAGCCTTTCTCATCGCCCTTCCAGCCAATAAAATTTAGACATGTGGCACCTCCTCCAACCAATGAAAATATTCCATTTGACCTGTTACCAGTTGTTAGATTGAAAAATAAGTCTTAAGATCTTAAATGTTTGAAAATAGGGGCATGAGAGAGGTCAAGAGGTTTTGGAGAATAGGGTTTGTAGGTCTGTGTTGAGGGATTCGAACAAGGCAACAGTGGAGGTGGCGATGGAGGCCGAGGCTTCGGTAGTCAAGTTCAAAACCCACATCTATGAAGTCTACGATGACAAGTTCAAAACCCACATCAAATTCCAAAAGCACTGAGGTGAAAAGTTCAAAACCCACATCAAATTCCAGAAACACTTCAGGGAGAGAGAGAAACTCAAGTGATTGAGGCGTCTTGATTCCTTGAAAGGGAAGAAGAAGGATTCTTTTAGGGCTAAAATAGTACCCAAACAGTAGAAATATAGGGAAGCACCCATATATTGTTTTGGTGCCCAAAGGAGCTATGGGCTTGCGGGGAGATAGAGAACGGGGTTTTGGGTCATCCGGTGTCCGATAAACCTTTAGTTTTGTCCCCCAAGGGTTAAAATAGAGAGGTTATCGGATAGATCAACTTGTATAAGGCGTAGTGGATTCATTGCAAACTATTTGGGTCTAGGGCCTTCAAACATATTGCGGTAAGGTAGAGGTATGCCGAACTACGCCTTTTATAAACTATTTGGAAGTTTTCATGCGATTGATTGTGATGGAATCTGATTTGGAGGTGACGACAATTATTTATGGAAGTGGGTATTGCCCATGATAATTTATTTTAAATTGCTAACCATAAGGTTTGGAGAGCGCGATTGATATTTCCAACATTTGATGGAATTTCTCGATCGAAGATGTTTTGGTTCAGTAAATTTCTTCTAACGAGAGGAAGCCCAAAAATGGAGGGAGGAATGGTTCAATGGTTCGATTGAAAGTTGGAATAGAGGGACAAGTATGAGAGCTTTGTGATCTGACCCACTTAACTGCTAGCTGAGATGATAGAACGGAATAGCTCGCGCGGTACTATTTTAAAGGAAAACCCTGAGAAACTTTGACGGTTGCCCTTCCTATGAAGGTCTTCCTTTCCCATCGTTTCTTATTCTTGAGTATTTCTTTGTTATCTCGGGAAAAGTTTCGAGTGGAATTGATTCGGAGTTTCCCGAGTGTTGCAAGAGAACGGTCGTCGGGTTGACTTCGGGTATCATGACCTACCATTATTAAGGTATTTCTCTTTTTTGTTTTTAAGAAGTATTGGAATTTCTATATACCAGGGCTCATAGGCTTGGATAGATGCGAACTCTTTTAATAGAATAAGATGACGATCTAGCAGTACCCAAAAGTCTCTCGGACACAGAAAAACCATAATAGACCATAAAATAAAAGCTGAAAGAATTTTGACCATGAAAAATAGTCTTGATTTTATTTTATTTTGGTTAGTTTCTCTTTGAAACTACAGTATGAAGTGAGTCTGGATATTTTTTGGCTTAAATACTTTAAGGTATTTCTAATTTTCCTATAAAATCTTTAAGTGTGGGTTTTTCATTGTTTATGGTTGGGTGATTTTCTTACCGGGTTAAGATGCAGCCTGAGACATGTATGCCCCGCCTATCGAATGGTGGGAAAAAGGGTGAAATCAAATATGGTAGAAGTTCATTCAGCCCGGAGATGGATTGATTCTCTTCTAATTGCGGAGACAAGCTTGTTGTTTTAGATTTCTACGCTCCTGGTTGTGGTGCCTGAGATTTGTCCATCCTAAGGTATGTCGAAGGATTGAATCATTAACCGAGTTTGTAATATTGTTCTATCAAAACGTTAATTTTTGAAGTAACTATTTTAGGCGTTCTGGTGAAACATGCCTTTTGATGTATTCCATTCAAACGGCTTTGAATAGGTTTCTACTCTACTCACGGAGATAATGTTCTCTAAAATATATTGTTTGAGCTGAAAAAGTCTACGTCTCCTTGGGGTATTTATGTTCTCACTATGGTTGTGCTTCTTTCGAGTTTTATTTTATGGTCTATTATGGTTTGTTTAGGGAATTTGAGACTTGGGGTACTCGTTAAGATCGTCCTCTTATTCTATTAAAGATTCTGCGCATCACATCCAACGTGGTGACTTCGCGCTTCCTGAGCCTTCTTAAAGTGTGTACGCCTCACAAATTGTAGACTCTACTTGAGATATGAGTTATGGAAATTTTCAGAATCTCTAAGCTTATGTCCTTGATCCTTTGGTTCCAATTGGAAAGGGCCAAATTGCATATTTGATGGCTTGGATTATCCTTGTCTTGATTGATTCTCCTTTTAACGAGTGTCATAACCACTAGGCATGCGATCATATAGATATCTTCTTGTTACAAATGTTTACCATGAGTTTTTATGATGAACTTATATGGTATCTCTCACTCAATGTTGCGATATAACTAAATTTAGTTGGCCCCGGACAAAAATTTTGGATCTATTTCATCATAACAACTATAATTCTGCATTGTTCGGTTACATGATTCTTACTATGTAAGCCTTTGCTAAGCTTGGATGTACTCTCTTTGGTAGTCACATAAATACTTGTATTTAATAAATTTTTTGCAACATGAATTTTGATTTCGTACTCAATGGTGCTAAACATTATCATTGCAAATAAATATTACGATGAGTTCTTTTACTCTTGTCTTTATGCTCATATGTATGAGATGACATGGGTATATTACCTTGCTTTTTCTCGAGGTGGAATTTGTATGCGAGGTGCGAGAGATTCCTTGCACGGATGTTTGGCACATTTTTCATTAGCGGTGGGAGCCACGGTATGATGCAGTTTCTTTACTTGAGTTGTTGGTATTAGATTTGGAACTAAATATTCGAGAAAATAATGACTCCAAATGTGCTTTATAGGTTGGAATGGAATGCGGGCTCCCTTTGGGCTCAGAACTCTCTGGCATCTTGACTGTGGCATATGCATGAGGTATAACTTCTGATTTACGGAAAGGTGGACCAAGAAATTAATTTTTTTAAAACAATCCAGCTATAACATGAGATATTTTTTTCACTATGCAATCCTTTTGTTCCATTGATTACGGGAGTACATTTGAGATGTTAGTTTTAGGTTGTAATTAATGATACATTTCTTTGGACGATCTCATCACGGACCAAGGGAGGGACCTTTTGAGTTGAATGACGTGTTTTCCATTATCAACGCTGAGTCCAGGCCATTGCATTACTAGCTTATGGATTCTTTAACAAAGGCTTTGTGCCAAGCCTTTGTTTTGGTGTTATGAAATCTTGGCCTCTGTTTTGACTATTGCTACCATTGGGAATTCACGAAGTACTAAATTGACGAGTATTCTTTTAAAGAATGATGTGATCATTGTAAATTTAAACCAAGTTTGATTTGCAGCTATGTCGAGGTGATTTTCAACGGCGGTATGTTAGTCACTCTATTATCAACCTACCATGCATTTTGAAAAATTCCTCGGGGGCTTGGTATCACGGTTTTTGGGATGGCATATATGTTTGTCCACGATGGTCTTGTTCATCGTCGCTTTCTGTTGGGCCTATTCTTGATGTTCCGCATCTTCTTAAGGTAGCATTGCACATCGGGTTTGTTCCTAATTTCCTTATCATAGCTCTATAGATTGCTTCATTTATCTGTGAGTTAGACATAGATTTCTTTCCGGTAAGTAGTGAATCTCATACCAGATTTTCTTAAATGCTGCTTGCACCGGGGAATCAAGTGAGAATAGACAACGGAAACTTTCATGGTGATTTTGGTTTGGATTTGGCTCGTTAATGGTTGTTGTAACCATATACATTGTGCAAATATCATGATCGAATGCTTACGATTAGCTACATCCTTCAAATCAATAAAATTTGGATGGATGAAATAAGGAAGAAAAAGGAAAATTTTGACAGTAGACAAGATCCTTGTTCCCCGGGAAATACTGTGGCTTGATCCATTTTTCAAAAGTTAATGAGCATACAAATGTTTGTATATGGTCTTTCATATGCAAATTTTTTAATTTATCTATTAAGCAAGGTTTAAAAATTGAATATGACCAGGTTCTAAGTTCGGTTGAGTCAAAAGAATATCGGAACCATTTGAAGCAGTTTATAATTACTTTTATTTATAAAAAAAACTTTGAAACATTGAAAATTGTTTTAAACAAATTTTAATGCCATTCTTAAGGTTTTAGGTGCGGAGCATCATAAAAGTTTCAATTGCAATCTCCTTTGTTTATGTTTGTGTTTAATTTTCTAAACATCACCACTAAGTACAAATTTGTTTTGTTTTCTTTAGTACCATATGCAAAATTTGCGGCAAAGATAATAGAGATGATGAAAGAAGAAAACCTTTTTGCATGGCAAGGTGGACCCATTATCTTGACACGGGTATGTTATCCTCTTATAATAGTTTGTTACATTGAGTATAACGATGCATAAGACTTTGACCTGATTCATACTAATTTAGTATTTATTTGATTACTACATTGTTATGTGTATAATGATGTATGCCACTTTGATTTGATTCATACTAATAAGCTATGGCACACGATTTGATTCATAGTCTTGTGCGGATAGATAATGAATATCGATAAGTAGAGAAATATTATAGTGAGAAGGAAAGTTACACATGCCAATTAGGCAGAAAATATAGCACTATCATTAAATAAGTACTCCTAGGTGATGTGTAAACAAGCCGTCTCCGGACAATTGTGAGAAGTTTTTAATATATTTTGCCATTAATAGAAGTTTAATACCACATAAACTCTCTTTAGAAATTTGTAATAGTTTGAGTTTACTAATATATGAATCATTTTTTTGTCGTCAATACACACAATGGTTTCTACTATGACTATTTTAAACATATTTCTCTGGAAAGCCAGATGTGGGTAAGCGGGTGGATGGTAATGATTTTTGTATAATGTCCAATTTTCCTTTTATACTCGAGGTACTCCACGAGTTTAATTTTCAATATAACACCGAATCAAATTATACTAGGCAATTAAAATATACAGAAACAATACTTCAATGATGACTCTTTCGTACAAACATTTCTCTAAATTCTAGAAGAAAGGGTATGCCTAGTTTCTCGGTTTCGAGAAAATATTGTGGATCAAGATACTCATTGAGAATACTCGTGAGCTATGATGGTGGAGGTGCTCCGAAGATGGCGATGGCAAATTCGACGGTAATGTCTACGTATGACCGCTATAAAGAGAAGAATGGGAATAATTATGGGGTAGGCTTTTAATTTTTCTAGATGCCTTAGTTATCACTTAGCTTACCTAACACCATGCGATCGGGTGGTTTGAGCTAAATTCATCATCCTTTATTATTAATAGAAATGAGGGTAGTTGCAAGTATGGAAAAAACGATTTTAAAAGTTACCTGTTTTCAATACTTATCGGTATCTTCCTATGTAGATTCACTTCTAGTAGTGAATACAAGGTGAAGGATGAAGTGGGTAGTATAGGCATTGGGTTTGTCTTGAATGGCTCAGGAGGTCGGTGGATGGGATTCTTCAGAGTATTAGAATGGAGTGGAGGAAGCCTTGCTGGAATGGAGTTATTTTACATATTGAGTTTCATATCCCCTTTCGAAGGATTCCTTGCACCTCCGGTGTAATTGCTAGTAAATATTTTAACCAAAAATAGAATTAAAAAATATCATACAACCAATAAACTATTATATATAAAACACTTCCTTTTTTTTCACTAACATAAATGTGAATTTATGGAAGGGAAAGAAAAATAAAAAGATGAAATTTGGTCTCACCATGTCATTTTGACATGTGGCCTTTTAATAATAAAGAATGATTTTATCGATTACGAATGTCAAATTGGATCTAGTAAGTATCATGGTAAACATCGGTCACTCTAACCATCATTGGAAACCGAGAAACCACATCCCAGCCACTTATTGTGAGGCTTATGGCTCAACTTTGATAACATCCCTATAAATTCAAAAGGCCAACAATAAAACCTTAAATGTTAATTTATGCGAACTAGGCTTTGAGGGTTTCGATTAGAAGGTTTTGTGGGTTCATTTTAGATTTGTCTATTACATAATTATTTGGTTTTAGGTAATGGCGACGACGGAAAAGTCATCGAAGGTCAAAAAGAATGGAAGAAATTGAAGATCCGGGGAGTTGCACGATGAAATTTCTAAGAGGGATTAGTCCCAGCGCTCCCGGTCCTTCAGGATTTGAATGTCGGAAATTCACTCGGGCTCTTGCCCGAAAAATTCCGTAGGCGAGGGCCTTGGTCAGAACGTCAAATGAGTGTTCCTCCATTAGAAGATGCACCATAAAAATGCGGGCAATTAATGTGGAGGAACCCCCTTACTGAGATGAAACATCAACTCAAGACTATCACCAAGAAGTGCGAAGATTCGATAATGGAAGTCGAGTGGACACCATCACTATCATCATGGCGGTCATGGAATCCATGGAGAAGCCATCAAATGAGGGAGAAGATAACCGAGTCCCTAGCGTTGCGAGGGCCATTATAGTTGTCGGACTTGGAAAAGAAGCACCGGTGTGCCGAGAGGTTTGGCTTGGCGGTACAATTTTTCGGAGGAAGAAACGCAATTCTGAGCAACGAGGTGAGAATGCAATTTTGCTTAGGCAACTGCGGATTCAATTTTATGTTAGGGTTTTGCTGGTGAGCAGAAGGGTATGCACTTACGTTTTCTTCGGTATTCATCTTTGTTTCTGACCCCTTTAGAATTTCAAGGGCTTGCATGTTGAATTTACGGTTGAAAATTTACTTTCGGAATCTCGGTAGTACGATGTGTGTGTAGAGTCTTATAAATTAATTCTCAAAATAAAGGTTTCAAGGAATACATTTTTCTTCCTTTTCAAATCAATGAGATTTAATCACGAAATTTTCGGGGCTTTATATGTGGCCTTTTGTGGTTTCAACCCAGTCCATTTTAGACAAAGAAAGAAAGGAAAGTCACACTAGCTCTGACCATAGCTCTAGTGTAAATTAAGCCTTCTAATTTGCATGGGTATACGGTGTGTATTGCTTGTTCTTTTTTCAATTACGTAACCAACTGAAAATTAAATTTTCCGACCTTCCTTATGAGCAGACCATTAGCTTTGATCAAATATTGAAAAACAATTCGGTGCTCTAAGAGAGATATTGATCTTGTGGTGCAACACTAGAGTGCTCGGCTTGGTGGAATCAAATTTATGAATTAAGGCATGAATGCACGTAAAATAAAAGGCATACCATCCTTTGAAATATTTTAATTTTAGCGAGAAAGTATGATGTATTCACGGTGGACAAATATTAAGTAAAATATATGATAGAGAATTGCGAGCTTTGAAATCAAATGCATGAGTCAACCTTACATAATCTGAATTCTCCAACACTTCCAGTATATTCTAATTCCCTATGCAAGTTTCACGATTATCATGTTGTCTTCTATGTTGCATTCTCTGATAATACCATTATTTTTTGTGACAATTTTTGTTGTATCATTATATCTTTTTATATTATTTAATTAAATGTGTTAATACTTCTCTATAGATAAAGGCTAAAAGGAATTTTTTTTCCTAAAGGGCTATTCATAAAGTAAAGGTCGGTTAACCTTCCTAAAAATCTTATTATACTATCCTAACATGGCTTGAGTAAGACAAAACCTTGCTTTGTAGGAGATGCAAGTCTACGGGATATGTGAAGATTAACAAAAAATCTAACATTCGGTATATTTATCTTGCATGTTTTAGTTGATGTATTTCCTATATTTGCTATCCCTTATAACCATGATGAGTTTTTTTCCTCTTGTTAGAAAGGGGTAATTCGGAATAATTGTTGCACAAGGCCTTAGGCTAACTTGGAATGTGTGTTCTTGCAGTTTGTGAGCAAATTTGTAGTTTCTCAATTCAAGAATTTTGATGTTTTCAACTGAGCAACTTGAATTATTCTGCTACGATTCAAGAAAAAATGAAGTTGGATAAATAAGCTTACCGTGCATTGTATGAAGCTTTAAGACCCAAATTATTTGTTGAAGCCTAAATTTTATATTACCATGTTTTGATTAAAAATCTGAAATATGGTAGCATTTTTTTCCTTGAGTTTTTAACGTGTTATAAAAATCCTTTTGATGATTTACTACTGTTTTGAATCTTATGTTTGCAACGAGTACAAGAAATGCTATAAAAGCACACGATTGGCATGATAAGATGGTTGAAATTGGAAAATGGTATTGTTGAACCTCATTCGGAGGTTATGTTTACATGGAATTTCTTTGGTCGATTTCAAGTAGCTTCTCTTGATTTAGATTTGTGGTAACCCTTTTTTTGAATAGTTATGTTGGTGCGGTATATCTAAATAAGAAAATGTATAAAATCACTGATTGGCATGATAGGATTGTTGGAAATTTGAAAATCGTCTTGTTAAACCTCCATCATAGGTTATATGGTTATATGGAGTTTACTTGACCCACACATTTTGTGATAAGTTATAACCATCGGAGGCTTTGTAATGATATCTTGAATTGAGTTTCATTTTTTTTTGCATCTATTCCTATTTCTTTTCAAGTTGGGTTTTGATGTTATAACTTAATTTTCAACTTGTATGGTTGTACGGGCTCGGCATAAGTTTTTAGCTAGTTACATGTTTACCGGCGGTTGTGTGAAGGAAAAAAATCTTAAAGCTTCATATTTGTTGTAACTTGTTTTATGGTGCATCTACGGAGTTGCAATAGTCGGTGCACAAAAATTTTGGAAGCAAATCAATTATTTACGCACGTGAGAAATTTAAACAACACGAAGCCATATGTGCCACTACATAACCATAAGCTTTATTTTCATGCAATCTTCATGCATAGACTTGAGGGCAGGCAAGTAAGACATGTTTCCTTTCGAATTTATGCCTAACTATACTTTAGGAACTATTTAAAGTGTAGAAAACTTTGGGAACGATAAGAAGCCATTAAATAGTTAAATAAGCCACCTTCTCTAGCAAATGTGAATCGGTGATTGAGACCTTGACTCCATGTTGACCTATTTCGGTTCCCAAATAAAAATGTGTTACATATCCTGGCGGCCCAAATTAGCCCAGGCATTGGTTATGAAGGCACCATGTGGTGATTATGAATGTGTTGGAGTTGAAATTCCTTTGAGAAGGCTAACTGAATTACCGGATTGTTTATCTCTTAGGTAATGGTTATCAAATTCTAGTGACCTAATAGGAATACAAAGTGTTGGAGTTGATATTCATGAGAAGTCAGAGCATAGATCTTGGACCATTTATCTTCCTCGAGGTAATGGCTTTGAGTCAATTTTCCTCTGCAGAGTGCCACACACTACCTCCCAGCTACGAGGACACATGTGGCTTTCAGCAACGGCAAAGGTTACAAATCACAATTGTTGAGAATGCCCAACCCATTAAAAATGTGATACAACCCTTGGTAGTGTTGAAAAAAACGGAATTCTATATAGCATATGATCTCTATAACTAAATCCTAATCACAATGTAAAATTCTCGGCTTCAGTTAAGATCGATTGGAGAATCTATAAAAATCTTAGCGAGTAAAATTTGGTTTTAGCCGTGAGGATTGCCCATGAACCGATAAGCTCTGTATCGTTTTGGATACGCAGCCATTGTTTACATTGATTCTCTGATCGGAGAGCCTTGCACCATGTGTAGATCATTCTCAAGACTTGTGCGATACAACAACTAGCGAAATGGGTGGTCATCGAAGGCATGGAGTGCGGTGGATAATCTCTGTATAGTATATATGATTAGCCTCTTGTTACGGCACTAATTCTTTGTTCTGAACCCTGGAATTCCACCTTTGGAATGGTGGAAAATATTGTTATGCAGTTTAGGTTCCTAGGGATTCAGGGGCCTAAAGGTTATGTTTGTTTAACCAAATGTCACCATCATTGAAATATATGTTGTATTTTATTTTAAACAATGTTTGGCCATAATGGTGTTTTTTTTAAGTTTGGTCAGAATTGTGTTAGTTCTGGTGCTCTTGGACTTTGCCGCTTAGAATCTTCGTGATTAATAGCTATTAAAGTAATTTTTTTGTATTTAATGATCGGTGCACATGGGGTCCCCAATCTTATCGGTCAATATGTTCATCTCTTAGTGTGAAATTACCTTCGGAATTGTCAATTTTATTGACAGGATGAAGATACAAAATGGTGCACTCTAAAACCTACCTCTCCTAGACAGGAGAAACAAAAATATAGGAAGAAGAAAAGGAAAGCAAAATTTGAGAGGTTTGTTCTTCAAAAATTCGAATTTATTTTTGTCTTGATTCTGAGATTATGATGATGCTATTTTCCTTATTTTGTGTGTCTAATTTACCATCGGCTTAATTTGCTTAATATTTTTTCAAAATTATGATATGCATTTGTTTTACTCTAGAATAATTGGAATCTGAAAATGCCCAAATTATTAAACGGGTTTGGACTTGCTTTGCGCTCATTTGTTGATGATGAAGCAAAAGAAGAAAGCACGTTTGGGTAGATTTGGAGTAGATGTAGAAATCTGCTTCCTTAAAAAATTGACAATAAAAGCAGAACACTTGAGTAAACTCTATTTCAATGATTGTCTCTGAAAGTATTATTTGTTGCTGTATGTTATGATCAAGATCATATGTTTCTCCCATTTGTCCTTTTCATAAATCAATTTTTTATTGGAGACTTTATTATATATGGAAGCATGCACAGGGGCAATTCCTTGTATTGTAATATTGAAAAATGATTGTAAATTGTCTACTGTTTATCTCGGGTTGCCTCGAATTGGATGGAAGCACTTCGGTAAACAAAAATCTAAAACCAAACCACAGCGAGAATTTGTGGCATCAACATGAATGGTGAGTGTAAGTTCATGATCCATAAATCCTAATTTAGTTCAATTTTTATTGCATGATACAAAAACACAATGATTACTGTTATGATTCAAGTTTAGGATTCCAAATAAAAATATCTCTTCTGTTATAATACCCCGAGCACAATCGAGCAACGTTAGATGTTGGATATGATAAAAATAGGCTAGTGGGCTACAAATTGCATTAAATTTTGGTTGAGGATGAATGTCATTTTGGTAAAATCATTAATTAGTTTTGTATGTTTTGGTTAAAAATATTTGTTTGGTGTCTTTCTTTGCTACATTTTGATTTTTGTTAGCCCTTCCCATTTACCCTTTTTATAGCCTTCTTGTTTCGCTTTACTCTTTTACGCCTTTATGCAATTTAATATTTGCGGTCTTACATTTACATGGAATCTTATTTTTGTGTTTGAAACTTTTTGCTATTGTTGTGGTTGCTTAGGTTTTAACCATGTATTTACATTTTAAAATTTTCCTGTCTGCAGGTCAAATTGTCTTTGGTTTTGCTTTTGAATTTCTCATCTATCCACCTTGTTGGACTTTCTTGAAATTCCCTAACAGTTGGGAATGTCGATTGACAAGCCAAAAGTAATATGATATAAGAGGATTTGAACTAGTGTGTGAAATTTGAAATTGATGTTTTTAGTCCTTAGTTTGCAATGGTGCTTCACATTCTCGGCCAGGTGCTTCTAATTTTTTATTGAAATCTGCTGAAATTTATTATTGATTTATTTCACTTTTCATCACTTATACCAAGTTTTCTTATCTTATTTTCTTTTCCTCTATTTGTTAGGTTCCCGGCTTTTCTTTGTCTCTCTTTTGTGACATTTTTTTCTTTTTCTTTTATTTCAATTGCCTCTTTTATTTAAGAGTAACCGGTGCCTTCATGTCTTTTTGGTCATTTTAACCCCCAAAGAATTTCATTGTGGTTCTTTGCATTTCTTAGGTGATGGTAGGATTTTGGGATCAATTTAATGTTTTACTAGGCTTGCTAATAGTATTTTAGGAGACGAAGCTCATTTGACCCATAGACATACGTTTTGTGTTTACCTAAAATGGTAGGGATGCAAATTCCTCATCATACAATCAGTTGGACAGCTTATTTGGTCCAGGGGACGGGAAAATGGCAACTATATTTGGTCTTCGTTTTGCTTGGCAAATGACAAAATGCAAATTTCCTTTTGACTTAGGTGAATGATTCATTTGCTTTCAAGATGGCCATTTCTTTGTATAGATTTACAAATTGTAAATGGGCGACTTAATTTTATATGATATTTTTGATAAAGCTTATGTTCATCTTGATCTGGGTTAATTTGTGATGCGATTATATTTTTATTTTTTAGGCTTTAAAATGTGGTTAATTTACATCAAATTTATTTTGAATATAGTTGTCCAAATCTATTTAGTGTATACAACATACGTCTTTGACTATATTTCCAAAAATTTGAATTTTAATATTTTGTGAATATTGCGAGATTTGGCGTGTTCATAGGCATTTTCAAATGTGACGGTTTTAAATGGTCATTATAAGTGTGTTCCACTACACATTCATTTTAAGCTCGGATAGATTCCTAAAACATAGAATTTGACGTTTGTGGGTGAAAAAATTAGGATTTCAATGACTAGGGTGCAATTGTGAATGTGTCACTTTCAATTTTTGTTGAACTGAAACTTCAGTTCGGAATTTAAAAGAAAACCTAAAAAAAAAATTGAAATTTTCAGAGTTGAAATGAATGTCAAAGTTGAACCTCAAACTTGAGCCCAAGTTTGATCCAAATCTAATTACAAGTTGAACCAAAAAACGCTTGGTCCAATTCGAACCCAAACGAAAACACAAATTTCAAAGAAAAATATTTTCTGCAAGATTTTTGTTGAAATATGACCCCTTGGTAATTTTAGTGTCTTTTCATATGTTTGAGAGAATACGTAAAATGATTTAAATTAAAACAACCAATCAAAAATTATTGCCATATACGTAAATATAATAGTTGGTTAACGAGAACCTTATCATTTTCTTTCTTGGATTCATGTTTTTTGTCTTTCCAAAGTTAAATTAGTAAGGCATTAATAATTTAATTATGGTTTTCATTGTTGGCTCATGTTATTTGGGACATGCGGGTCACATTGTACCATCGTACTCATAATAAATCTCGAACGATGAGTAGGTGAGCAAGCCTTTTTAAAGGTTCAAGTCACAAGGGTATCAGATGGACACTACGTAGGGGTGCATTTGGAGGTGATAATGTATTTTGGCATGTGCCCTCTAATGCCATGGTAATCCCTAATTCATCGAGTGTATTGTCTTTTAAACTTCAATCTTCTATCTGTGCTTTAACAAGATTGATTAATTTGACGTATTTTAGGGGACAAATTCAACACTTTTTGGTGGAATAGTTCTAGAATTATTCGATCTTTTTTGCAAGTGTGCTAGTCACGATGATAAATGTGTGGTTTACTTCAAAGGGTTCTTAGTTATTTCTAGATATGCTTTTCATCATTTGCTTTGAATAACCTCAGTGTTTACCTTCATATTTTATCCCTGCCTGATTGCTCCTGAGGTCCATGTTGTTAGCTTTATTGGTTGTTTTACGGCAAATTTTTCTTTAGGAGTTAAGGTAAATCCAAATGCAAAAAATACTATTTTACATATCGAGATTCGTTCAAGACATTGTTGTGTGATCGCAAATTTCATAAATCTAGATCTCTATTTCATTATCTAAATCAATATATAAGAACAGGTTCATGGATTGTTCATATTTCTCAAATTGTGGATTTGTTCCTTTCATTGCATGTTATTTTATATTGTTATGTTGTGATTCAAATTTCTAGTTGTGCTTTTCGGTTATTCTCCTACATAGTACATTCTTTGATAGATTATATCAAAATTCTTACCAATACAATAACATTGATTGTTGTATGTGGAAATTTTGTTCGGGATGGTCCATTACATAATCAAGATGAGGTACAGTCATGATTTTTCTCTTTACAGAAGAAATAACCAAACCAGATGGTATATGATGGCAATTTCATTTTTCTGAGTTACTTTTTAGTTTAATTATATATCATTTAGCTCGATGCTTTTCATATATTCAACTAAACTTTTGTTGCTTAACAAGACTTTGTCATTTCCATGTTTTAGTGAACCTGTTTATGGTTTGATACTCTCATACATCCTTTATCAAGTTACATGCACCCTCATTAGAAAAAACAATTTTTTCTTGCCATGACTATCTTTCTTTGTCATTGTTGACTTAAGAAAGTCTTTAGCTAAGAAACTAGTTTCAAGGTTATGGCATAACTTGTCATATAAATTGAACGAAGCTATATCCAAAATGTTAACTTGTAAACTAATTAGGTTGGTTTTAGGCTTTCCATTTAAAATCTACTTGATTTGAACTTTGAACAAGTTGTTCCATAGACTTGAATATTAAGAGATTTTAATTGTGGGATTAAAAATTGGCATGTAAGTTTCTCTTAGTTATTCCATTTATTTTAACTCTTGAATATAAAAAATTACTATTAAATGAAACCTCAACACAAATATGTATAGATCAAGTCATCTTTGTAGGTGTCGTCGACAAAAATAGGAGAACAGCAATGAATTCCTTTGATTTCTAGTTTTTATTCTGGTATCTTTGCCTTTGAAATTTTGGTTTAAGTCTAATTCTTTAAAGGGTGCTAGCTCGGTGGAAGAGCACAGCACAAACGGGGAGGTTGGTGGTTCGATTCCATAGTGCCACACGATATTCACTATATAGGGAATGACGAAGATCATTTTTTGGTGACGGATGCTCTTTTGACCATCACCAATGAGCTTATGGTGACATTTTTGACCCTCACCAAAATATGAAATGGTGACGGTCAACCGGTATACCATGTATATGCATCAATAGTGACGACCATTAAAGATAGTCACCATAAATCGTTGTTGTTGATATGAAATGGTGAGGGTCATTGTTTTTATTATAGTCAATATTCGTGACGGACCTTGATGTCACCAATGAGTTTATGGTGACGATCGAGTAAAGACGTCCATATATATGCACCAATAGTGACGGCCATGAAAGATCCCACTTCACAAAAAATGGAATCCCCTTGTTCATATGAAATGAGTGGCAGTCACTATCCGTCATTATAATCAATATTCGTGGCCAGGGACCTTGAATATCACCACAACACATACTTTCGGTGACGCCACCTTTGGTGACGGGAGGCTATTGTCGTCACCATTGCTCATATGAAATGGTAATGATCCTTGCTCCGTCACTATAAATCATTATTTGTGACGGACCTTGAATGTCACCACAACACTATACTTCCGGCGATGCCACCTTTGCGCGTTCATTTTTTGGTGACATAAGCTATTGTCTGTCACCGTACTCATATGAAATAATAACTGATCCTATTTATCACTATAAATCATTATTGGTGACGGACCTTGAATGTCACCACAACATCTATACTTTCGGCGGCATACCTTTGAGTGACGTTGATTTTGAGTAGCAGGCTCTTTTGACCCTCACGATGACTTATAGTGACCATTTAACCCCTCACCAATGTGCTTTTTTCTTGTAGCATGTATGTAGGAAAAGGACAAGTTAGATAATAAATATGAAAGGTGCATATTGTGGGTATAAGGATGGTTTAAAAGGTTACAATATTTTTAACCCATAAACAAGGAAGGTAGTGTCTGGTGAGATGTGGTGTTTAAAATTGAAAGGTATTTGATAAACATGAAGTCCTACTAGGGAAGGTTTCTAAAGATATAGGTTTAAGCTAGTGAGGACAGATGAGACTCTGAAGAAGATTCATAAGAGGAAGGGCACAAACTCCAATTTGTGAGAATATTAGTTTGGGAAGGTAACCATAAAGGTATAGTCACTCTGCTTTATGTTCAAATTTTTCTTTAACTATCAGCGATGATGATCCCGAGCATCGGGGAGTCGGTGGATTGGAAGGGATGGAAAACTCTAGAAGGGAGCCATGGTTGATGAAATGGAATCCTTGCACAAAAATGAGGCATGGGATACGGTGGAGTTTCCGGCTAGAAAGACCCATCGGGAGAAAATGGGTGTTAACAAGAAGATGAATGTAGGAGCCCAAGGAGTGGAGAAATACGAAGATCGTTGGTAGAAAAAGGTTATTCCTAGATGTCAGGGAATTGATTTTGGTGATATTCATTCTTTTTTTTTTGTTGCCAAGGTTACTTCTATTAGATTACTTTTTTATATGTTGTTGTTGCATTTGATTTTGAGGTAGAAGCGATGGATGTGAATAAAAAAATTCTTCACGGGGATCTGGAAGAGGAAGTCCATGAAACAGCTTGCAGAAGGGAAAGCCTTACCTATGGTGAATTTATTAAAATCGAGGTATGCAAGTTAAAAAAGTCTCTATGGAGTTAAAGCAATCACCAAGGATGTGGTATCATATATTTAATGCCTATATATGGGGACTTGGCTTCACCAAAAACAAGAGGATCATTGTGTTTATTTTAAATTAATTGGTGGCTAGTGTTATTTATTTTGTCTTGTATGTGGATGATATGTTGTTGGTTGGAAATGAAAAATAAATTATTCAAGATTTGAAGACCCAATTATTCTCCAAATTTGACATGAAGGATCTTGGTGTTGCAAACTATATTTTGGGCATGGAAATTAAGAGAGGTCGGGCAAGGAAGCTACGGTTAAACGGAGGAAGTATGTCGAGATAATATTGAAGAGTTTCAATATTGAATTTGTCTGTGATCCACCAAATAAATATCGAAATTTTAGGTAAAAATCACATATAAGAAATTTGTGTCGACAGTTTGAACCGACGATTAGTGGTTCATCATCGGGACAAGATGAGAAATCTGATGAAGAAACCTATTTAAATAGAAAGGAATGACTCCATCTAGTTGGAAAAATGGCTAGTTTGACTTGGACAAAATTTTTCAAATTTTATTAAAATTTATTTATAGTTCTCAAATATTCTATTCGAAAATAATTTAATATTAATAATTAATAAAAATTTAAAAATAATTTAAAATTATTTTTATTTAATTATATATGAATATAATTTAATATTAATAATAATCGAAGTTCTTAAAAATAATTTAAAATCATTTTTATATTTAATTTTATAAATCATCAATAATTAATTGAAATAATTTAAAATTATTTTTAACATAGAACCTAAATATAAAAAATAAATAAATAAACAATAAACAATAAAAATAAAAATAAAAATCACAATCGAAAATGAAAATTAACAAAAATAAAATAATCAAAAATAAATACAATAAATACAATTAATAAAAAATAACGATAATAATCGTTAAAAATAAATAAATAAATAAAGTGAAAAATAATAATAATAATAATAATAAATAAAAAATAAAAAATAAAATAAAAAATATTTGAGAACTATAAATAAATTTTGTAGAAATTTGAAAAAATCTTTTATTCAAGTCAAATAGTCGTTTTCCAAACGGTTAGATGGGCTTTGTCCTTTCTGTTAAATAGGTTTCTTCATCGAGATTTCTCATCTTGTCACGATGAACCACCTTGGGCTGATTCAACACGTCGACACAAATTTCTTATATGTGATTTTCATAGAAAATTTCTCATAAATATTAGAGGTTCAATATGTAGGATGGTAAGTTGGTGAAGGGTCTATTCTTGTAGGTGTAAACCTATACGTTGAACAATTTCCCAAGACACAAAGAAGAAGGGGAGGATATGTTCTACGTGTTCCATTTGCAAGTGTAATGGGTAACTTTGATGTATGCGATGGTTTGTATTAGACCGGACATTGCACATGCGGTGGGAGTATTGAGGCAGGTTTATGTCAAAACCGGGGAAGAGACATTGGACACCGATGAAGTGGGTTTTAGCAGATATTTGTGTGGCACTGCATTGATTATGATTTGTACTACCGGGGAAGACCAAGATTGAATGAGTTTTGACATGCCTGGTTTTGATGCGGACTAGGTTAGAGATCTAGACCCAAAGAAGATCTACAAGTGGGTATGTGTTTAGCCTATTTGGAGGTGCAATCGAGTTGGATGAGTAAAGTGAGTACGTAGTGGATATTTCAACTACGGAGAGGAAGAATACATGGAAACCATTCATGCAAGCAAGGAAGTAGTTTGGTTGCGAAATTGTGTTCAAGTACTTGGGGTTGGTGGAGAAACGAGCTATAAGGATAGAGTGTGATAGCCAAAGTGAAATTTTCTTAACTAAGGACCATTCTTATCATTAAAAGAGACAAATCACGTTGATGTTAAATATCACTTGAGGATGAGAGATATGGTTGAGGATAAAAGGATGTTTTGGTAAGGTGGACACTTTGATGAATGTTGCGGATGCATTGATGATGTCTACGAGCACTCGAAGTTCTCTTGGTGTAAGAGAAAAATGGGTGTTTGAGAGAGATGGAATAATGACTAAGCTCTCTGACATTTGCCCCTTGTGGAAAGAAAATAACAAGTGGGAAATGTTGGGTATGTGTTATATTCTTTCCAAGATTGAGTACGAGGCTCGGGGGGAGTGATAGCTCCCCATGTATGTTACATGGGCACTGGGGGGGAAATCACGGGGGGAAGAAGCCCCCCCTTTGTCAAGGAGTTCGTAGGGGCGAGTACCCCCTGCTTGAAGTCTGGGGCGATTGCCCTTGAAAACAAATTTGGAGCCATTTTTCGGTGGGCGGACCGGCCCATGGTTTGTGCATGGGTTTTCACATGGTTTTAGGACATGATGGTTTATTTTGGTATTTTGTCAAAGATCTATTCAGGGAACTACGATTACATTCTAATCTAGGGTGAATGGATTGGGGTTTATGAGTGCTTTGGCATGTATATATTTGTGTGTGCACTAAAATGAATATAATGAAAAGAAACAAGCTAATATTACCAATTTGGGATCAGGGAAAATCTTTGTGTATATTTGTTTTATGTTTTATTCTCTCGCTATTGTTTATTTTCTATTTTTAAGATTCATTTGTAGATATGTACAAGGTTAAAACCTACAATCATGATCATTCTTCTTTCTTTTGTTTGGCTCACACGGGCACGAGGTGGTTCGTGGAAATCAGTTCGTACGAGGTCCAAAATTGTAGGGTTCAAATCTAGCATGAGATGTAGGATTTGGTTTTCAAAAATAGGATGACATGTGCATTTTCGGTTGCAACCATAGGCGGTATACTCATGAGTGTGGTTGGATGGTTTTGAGCGCATGCACATACACTCTACAGGCACGGTTGGAAACAACGGTTTTGATTTTAGGTTGACCTCCTTGAGTGGCGGTTGACCATAGGCTTATAAATCATGGTTTTGGTTATTATCACATTGTTGGGTTCATATCTTGCATGTTTATTTTTCATAAAATGTTCAGCAAATAGAGAGTACAATTATCCATATCATCAACACCATGAAATTTGTCTCGATCTATGTTATCAATTTTAGTGGAGGATCGAGGAATCTTATTGGCTCTTGTGTCGAGAAGGAGGTGGTTGAAAAACTAAGACATGATTTAGATATGAGGGGACCTTATAGAAATTATGGGGCTTGATGCTTGGAGGTGGAGCATCACATGGATTTAGAGGGTTGGTACGAGTTGAGTAGGGGGGGATTTTGCGAGCTGTGGAAGTCTCATTAATACTACATCCCTCGTTGTCCTTGATGTTGATTGCTTCACAATCATGGTGGAGGACTTCTCTTATATTCGCCATGCATGGGAGTATAGTGTATCCCCTTCCAACTGATCCTTCATTGGCAAGATGGTATACTATGACATTGGATTTCCTTGAGGACCACCTAGAGCGGTACCCAATGGAAATCGCAAGGAGTTGTTACTTCGTGATCAAGTTTACGGTAGATCACGGATATAAAAATGCCGACTAAGAAGATACAAAATATCCCAATCCCATATGATTCAATAAGTAGCATGCAATTAGATTTACGCTATGAGAGGAAGATAATGCTACCTTGCCTCCTCGGAGTTTGGGGATGGATCTTGAGTTCGTAGCGAGTTCTTGCGCTCCACGGAGCGATCTACTTGATCCGCTTCTAATATCAACACCTACACCACAAATAACAAATGCTCATGAATGACAAAAGAGATATTCCTTGGAATATTGTTAGATAAATGATAACATAAACCAATCACAAGATCTAAAACACGATTATTTAAGGGAGAGAGCATAGATCTTCATTAATCTCATAATAAACTATATAATGCTTATAAACCTTTGCTCCGGCGTCTCCTCTCCCATGATGGGGTATATTTTACCTACTAGATCCAATGAATGAGCATGAAGAGCACTCACATAAGACTAAGCGCCTTGTAAGCCCCTCATATGGCGACAAAGTGACATCATAAGATCAAGGCCTCGGCTCATAAAAACTCAAAATTCTTGACTAGCCCTCTCGGACGATCCGGAGTATAGGTAGATGATAGGTCTACGGGAGGATGGGAAATGTGGACACTAAGGACAACGAAGTTAGAAGCTGTGGATAGGTCTTGGCTAGCCCTAATCCATGATTAATCAAGGCGATCTCCTAGGGACCAGAGTGATTTTGGAAGATTCCCTTGGCTACGGGCACATAAAGGGTGGATTGGGGCCTTAACCGTGGGCACAAAAGGTCTAAATAGAGCTAGAGGCCTTTGACCTTAGGCACAAGCCTTTCTACCCATGGTTAAAAGGGATGTATTGGGCTAAAAGCATCTCCTTAGAGTCGATAAAGAATCAGCGATCATGAGGGCTAAAGGGTTGGTCATGTGCGGGTAGAAAAATAGGTTGATAAAGAAGATGCCACCTAATATAGGAGGTTAGGATAAGGAAGACGATGGTAAAAATGCATTATAATCAAAATCGAGTCCAAAGCGATGAGTAGGAAATAGATCGAGAACGTGGATCGAAGAAAACACCTAAATATGATCTCAACTATGTTGATAACATCCACAGGCGAGCATACCCATGCTCGGTCATAAGAAAATATTGAACATGGTCGCCAAACATACATTGTAGATACATGACGAAAAGTGCTAAAGCATGGGTCACGACATACATAAACGAGTGGATCCATGTGACATAATAGAAAAGAGCATAGCCACTAAATACAATCATGGATCTATGTCATAGTATACATCGGTAGGACTATGGAGCCAGAGATAATAGACGGAGAGAAGTGTCTCCCGAGATAGCCCTCCAAAATTACATAATGATACATAACTCCAACGCGACACAGGAAAAGTTCCATATAAGAGTGATATGTCCCTATCCCAAGGTCTTGACATAACTTAATGGTACGAATCTACTCATGCAAATAAATGAGTTGAAATCGAACAATGGTAGAGACTACGATTACCGGTAATAGAGTAAACTAATAACATACGCGATGAAATCCACTAATGAGGAAAATGGACCCCAGGTACCTAGTACATTCCACTAAGTGTGAATAAATGAGGCGACGTCGAACACTAGTGAACTTGACGTCGAGGAGCCAATGAAGTAAACCCACTTTCGATTGCGAGGAAGCTGCCACTAAGGTCTAGGCTCCAAGACACTAATGGTTCCTAGATCGAAGCTCTTGGATAATGCCATGAAGTCAACGAGGATAATATCCATCGAAGGAGACCTTATTGTATCCCTCATCAATCGGCCTGAGAACATACCGGGATGATGTGATGTATGGATGAAGTCATGAAGCGATGAAGGAAAACTGAGACGAGGGGATGGGCGGCTCAAAAGATAAACAAGGTACTACGGATGGCCAACACAGGTTGAGAATTCCCTTGAACACATAGTGGCA
Organism: Pinus albicaulis; assembly: GCA_034641835.2. Lineage (NCBI taxonomy): Eukaryota > Viridiplantae > Streptophyta > Pinopsida > Pinales > Pinaceae > Pinus > Pinus albicaulis. The sequence continues at coordinate 26,898 of JAXQQM020070737.1, forward strand.
CAACACAAGAGTGACTTGGTAGCATGACTAATGAGCACCATGTGATATCATGCAGATGCGGGAGAGCATTGGCAGCATGCTCCATACATTGAAGAGTAACCGAGTGAAGGAGTAAACGGACTGTATGGATGGTATGGCTCCTAGGCAAGTTTGTAACCAAACTGTAATATAATGATACAGGTGTCGTGTTGAGTGATGCAATTGACAACTGCCAATAGGATTCATAATTTTGAATTGAATTTGATTAATTTTGTAATATGTACATAATTATCTTTACGCAAAATTGTTTTCCCATATTAAAAATAAAAAATGTAAAGAGGGTAAAAGTCCTAAAAGAAAAATCAAAGGGCCCAGGAAAATAAAAAGATCAAAAATAATATATAAGAAATGAACCCCAACAAAAAAAAAAAGATAAAAATAAGATCATGAAGTGATCACAATTCAAATGCCACTACTTTTTACTTTTTAGTACAAGTAACATTGTGCTTCTGCTGACTTGTCAAAAATGCCACAATCCATGAAGGTCAAAGCTTGCTTAATCTTGATATTTCATGTTTTAAATTTCAATCTTGGAAGATAGAGAATAAAGATCTAGCCAAACTATTTAAACTGCTTGGCGGATCAGTACTTAGAGTAGAGCATAATAAGAAGCTCAACAGTTTAATATGAGCCCTTGGAAGTAATAAAGTTAGAATTAGATAGTTTTGTTAAAAGAAAAATGGTAAGGGTTTGCAAGCTCAAATTCACGTAAAGAAATGAAGAAAAAATGTTAGGGTAGTTGATGGGTAGGTAAAGTAGTTTTCACAATGCATGGATAGAAGAAAATTGGTTATTTCATATTACTAACTTCCTTCCAAAATCATTCCCCTTGTAAAATACCCCTTCCCCTTCATTTTACTTTTCCCAATTACATCACTCATTTTTCCCTATATAAATACCCTTTCCCTAGTTTAAAACACATTTTCCTTTGGAAAAATGAAAACCCTTTTATTACTTCCATTTTTTCATTTAAGAATACACCAAAAACCCCTAAAAATATCTTTATCCTAATTCTAAAGGGTTAAATTTATATATTGGAATTTCTAGAAAACATTCCTCCTAGATATAAGTTTTTACATTAAAACTTAGTGATAATCCCGCACTTATTAACATTTCATTGTATATTTTATTAACTAGGATTATATATTAATTCGATTAAACCTTTACATCAATATATTATTTCCCAAAGCCATATTTTATTTATAACCTACGGTTTTATTAACGTTTAATATGTCACGATCCTACCTCATAAACCCCGATACATATTAAACCCTTCATATAACATATCACATCACATAAATTATCAGGGGCCCCCGCCTATGAGATCCCCAATAGTTCCCTGCTATTTTCAGTGTCGAATCTTAAATGATTAGATCCAGCTAGCCATTAATCATTATCGCATCCCCGATAGCCAAATATTTACGCACCCAAACCTTGAGAAATGAATGGTTTTAGGAGCCCCACTCACAGTTACGTGGCGTGATTTGATTGCATCGCATCCTCGGAAAAATACCTCTACTACCTTAGTAGATGCAAAAACCACAATTTTTATTCTTTCCAATTGCGAAAATACTTCCATTTGAATTAACCCCACGCATTAATGATTGACCACTATTGGTTAAAAAAATTGTATAAGATCGTCCTTTTGTGTCTTTTACCATTACCCATTTAATTTATGCACTCTGAGCCGACCCTGAGTGATGCCAACCTTATTTCGAAGCCTTTTTAACAAAAATCAACACCATTTCACACTTTACAACCCTTGCAAAATCGAATTAAAGAAGTATAAAGATTAGTAGAGCTTTAGAAAACCTCTTCTACCTCGGGAACCCCTTACGCAATTAGCAAAAATTTGTTTTTTCCGGGTATTCCTGAAATACCAAGGCTTTTGTATTCTGACAAAAAGATTAATAAGTAATTGAATCATTTAAGACCCTCTACTTGAGACCAAAATAAAGCCCTTTGTTGCCTTCCAATACTTTTCCTGAGACCCTAGTCCTCTTTTCTGAGAACTTCTAATACTTTGAACTTGTTTTCCCAAATCTAAAGAGTAATTAATTGATACATAAAACAAAAACTAATGGCTTCTCAAATTATTATGTCGATTCGATCCTTTGCAACCTCCTGAAGTATTTGTAGATATGAGAGCATACCCCCTTGCTTGAGGATAGAGACTTTAAAATTAGTGACCATTTTGTCAGGTTTAATCTTTTTGAGCTCAACTGTAGAGCCATGACAAATCCATTGACCAAGGCGATGAGGCTTTCATTTGGGAGTCAATTTTCCTAAGTATGGTGTCCCATCAACTTTCTAGTGCCCGAGAAGTGATTAGACTCTGTAAAAATTGTTATTTCCCTGACGAAGCCATAATAACCCTGGTAAAGAAATTTTGTTCATTATAATAGCTAATTCAATTAACCAATCTTTGCAGATCAAACCTAGACAGGATGAAACTCCTCTGTCTATTGAGGCCCTTACACGATTATACTGAATCCCGGACTTTCCCAAGAGGTTCCGAGATATTTCGACATTTATTCCTTCATTTGTAGAGACTCCCAAGACCAATCCTCCTTACCCATGTACGATATTTTATGAAGAACGGACATATCATTGGCATGTTGTCACTATAAAGGATTATTTCATAGATGAGCATGTTGATGCTTCGGTATTAGGTTTCTTGACTACTTTCACACCTAGTCGGCCTACTGCTACCATTTTCAATTTTTCCCCGTTATAACTTCTTTGATACTATTCATGAAAAACTTGTGAAAATTCTTGAAGAAGGTGTTTTGACTATTCATCAATCCCATTCCACATGTTTACGTACTTTCAACACGATATATTTTCTAATAATTTGTGAGAAATTAGATGTTAAGGTAATCCAAAATTAGTAATATTTTGGACTTCCTTACTAAAGGGAAGAATTCAATACAATTCACATACACATATTTCCATTGACTCATCCATCCAATAGTCGACATGTTGAGCAACTGACATTCAACCAAGAGTTAGTGAGGAAATTAAAAAGGTATTGCGATTATGCGAACACGATTAGGATGAGATATTTCTACTTGTATCAAAACCATACAAAAATTAGGGTATATGGATCTAGCATCTTCTTCCATATGAGCTGCTTAAAATACCTCCCAATGAGGTTATATTCACTTAGTATATCGAACCAAATCCTTAATTACGATGCAATTAATTTCTTGGCGGCAAAAAATAAGACACAATTTAAGATAAAAAGACAGTTGGCCCTTTTATTTGCTGAGTAGGGAATCACCGGGTCCACGAGGCAAAAAAACATTTGCGGGAGTTTAAATTCGGTCGGATTTTTCAATGGTACTATGATCATCTAGGAGTAATAAGAAAATTGAGATTTAAATGTAAATTAACTCCTTATGTGCATGAGTCGAAACGGACATTAGAAATACTCTGTCAGTTTTGAATGAAACAGAGAGAAAAATTTAACCCGAGAGGTAGAGAAGCAAGGTGATACTAGTCAAATCTGCAAACTCCGGCCAAGAAGATAGGAACTCTAAAAGAGCCAGAAGAGATCATATATTTAAACTACCTTTGAAACAAAATTAAAATTAATGTACGGGAAGAAGCCAAATTAAATCATGTAAATGAGGAAGTTGAAACAATTGAGATTAATGACACATATATGGTGGTAAAAAGATAACGACTCATATGAACACGAAGAAACTATGTTATGAGTATCAAAACTCGAATTATTCGAGAAATAGCACGATATTGAAGTTTCTTCATCTAGAAAACCATCGAGAAAAGATGTAAATTATGAAAAAATATAAAGAAATCAAGCTAAGAAATGAGACATTAAGGCGATACATATACCCAATAGTGGGGCAGTCACCTAGTGACCAAAGTAGGTTATGCATTTGATTACAAGACCAGGAAGATGCAGATGACCTTCCTACAACCTATAATAAAGCATCCCAAATTATTATCATATTATAAAAAGACATCATATATGAAGTTGACGAATATCTTCATCCAATTGACCAAATAAAATTTCACAAAACAAGTGGTGAAATGCTATATTACACAATGACAAACAAAGCCATGAGTGTACAAAAGCTCAAAACTTAGGGACATCGAGAGATCATCTCAAATTAGTATCTTCACGGGCTAGGATAACATAATCAAATGCTGGAAGGTTGACTATTGAAGTAGGATACGATCATAATAATGTCAAAGTTGCAAATGAGCTGATAAAGAAGAAAAATACGGACATTGTTGCATTAAAGAAGCAACTCAAGTTGCCTCCTCTTTGAACATCCATAGGAAAAGGAAGTGTTACGGGATGCAAACTAAAAATATGAGATGATGAATCTCATTCTTACAAAATGCTTGCCCAAATAAAAGAAATGGAAAATGATATGGACAAGTTAGTGCGGAAAAGACGGAGTCGGGAAAAGTCCCTGTCATTTATTTATTCATGTAGTCACTAATGTTTTTCTTTCTATATTAGCATAATCATTGGCCCCTTCGGTTCAATGGCTACGGCTAGCTACTGTCACATCAGCAGCAACTGACAACGAGTCATCTATAACATCGGCCCACCGGCCCTCATTAGGCAGGCCAAACTAGTGAAAGCAATGCGGGAAATGTCTATTCGGACAAAATGAAATCAATAAAACTTAAAGAATAGTTGGTATGGATGATGAAACAAACTAGTTGAATTATGCATAAGAATAGACAACAAAAAGCTAACGGGTTGAAGAAATTGAAGAAATTTGAAAAGTTGCTACGAAAGAACCAATGGCACAAGTCAAGCGGCAATTTATGGGCCAATATCGTAGATCTGTTAATGATATTTGGCCATCCATTCGGATTATCTATGAACAAATATCAGCAAAAGAAATGGTCGGCCATCCGAAGAAAATCAAGAAGAACTTGGCAAGAAACACTAGAGAGGCTAATGAAATCATAAAACTCCTTAATTCCAAGAATAGCGAGGAATTAGAAGAGATTGGAGATTAGTGACGAGGACATATACCATTTTTGAAGTCGGGAAGGTTATTTTAAATAGAAACTTAATGATACGAGTGGAAGAAAAATTTAAGAACATGGAGCTTGTCATAACTAGATTTATGATGAAATTTGACATTTTGAGCGAGAAAGGCCTTCCAAATGCTCTGAAGTTATAAATGAAGCCAAGGGTTAATGAAACGAGAAGGTTATGATAAGAAGATCATAGAGGTGGCTAAAGAACAAGCTAATAATTCGGCCATGCGGGGAATTCCAACGGGGAAAGTTCTATACAAGAGTTTCAAGAATCTTTTCGCAGCATGAGGTAAAACACATATTCATTAACATGCCTACATTTCCAAAGTATACAAGAAGGCTGGTGAAATATTTAGAGAAGAGTAAGGAAGATGAGAAATACGAAGAAGAAGCTTGGGAGAAATTGATTGATTTATTGTGAAAACAACAACGATAAAACGAGACGTCGAATAAAAAACATATCGATCAGAAAAAATGACAGAGCGGTTTACGATTCCTGAGAACACCAATAACGAGTGAAATTTAAAAGCGATAACAGCGATTCTGAGTCAAAAGTGTCAGTTACTTAAGATGTATCGGATGAAGAGTCAAAGGCTAAAGCCAAATCAAAGTAAAAGATGCTAACGTGAAAGACACTCAACAATAGAATTCATTGAACAAACAACAAAAGAGGCAAATCAACAACAAATCAAAGAAACTGACAAAACGACAAATTCAATAAAAGCGAGGACGGCTTGCATTAGTTAGATAGCTGTCTCTATCTTCTTGCATCGAAGATATTTATTTTTCCATGAATAATTCCTAAGTTTGTTTTAGTATATTTTGTAAGAGTTTTTGTATAAATACTTTACATTTCGAAGTATTGTGGATTATGGTTGTTATTAAAACTTCTATATATATGTATTGATACGAACGAGAGGGTTATTTGTACCATTTTCAAGTCGGCTTGTTGGTTGAGAAATAAAGAGATTATATTTCAAGATTCATGTGTTGGGCCACTTAGGTGAAGTATTCTCAGTACTCTTGTTTTTATCTGAATTTTTTCACAATACTTGCATGTTTCTAAATCTAAATGTATAACGGGAATGTTACTTAGAATATGTTTAAAAACCTTTTTGTCTTGAACTTTATGTCATTTTCATGTTTCTCTTTTGATATCTAGATTAGGGAATTCTTAATTTCTCTCTCATCGTTAGAGCATTTTCACCATCTGACCTAAAGAATCTAAAGTTACTGAAAGCTATCTTGCCATGTGAGCACTTCCCTTTAAAACCTTCAGTTACGTACTGACTACTTGATACATTGAATCTATTCCTTCCAATGGAAAACATCACCTACATCTATCCATCGAACTATTGATTCCACCACCAAACCAAATCCAAAATTAAATCCCGAGGAAGCAATCATACATAACTAGCACCTAAAATCAACTAAAATCTGACAAAGATAAATCATATAGAGGAAGCCCTCTAAGCATTAGGAAAGGCTAGATCTAAGGCTTAAAAGTAGGTTTATGGTTACCTCTAATATTCTTTAAACCAAAACAAAGCGACCCTTGAGAATTATTGGAGTGATAACATTGTAGTGACCATCTTTAGAACTAACTAGTCCTCGGTGTTTAAAATAATCTTAAAGGAAATAATTTTACTTATCTTTTCACATTAAGATTATTTTAAAGTGTTGTGAATAAAATTTTCATTAAAAACTAAAATTATGGCTTCCGGAAAGATCTACATACCAAGTCTAATCTACGATCCATAACCTCTTGTAATAGTATATAATCCTCAAAATTTAAAGAAAAATAAAAAAAAGTAGAAAGTTTAGGTAATAAAAATACATTGATCAAAGAAAATTCTCTTCCCAATAAATTATCAAGTTTACAATACATTGAATTTGATTTAGTTTTGGAGCAATCTTTGTTTGAACTAAATAAAGTGACATATATAATAGTGTAATAGATCTTGATTTCATTTCATTTATTGAAACTAAGAAGGAAATGGTTTACTTGATGCGGATGAAAAAGTTCTAGAACCTTATGATAAACTTGATGCATTAGTAGCTTTGATTAAAGAAATTGATGAAGCATATTTTCAACATTCTATAGAATTGACTACTTTATCGCCATCACCTAAGCCTTCTACCAATCATTTAGAGTCTATAAAATTCAAATTTATTTAGTACCACCTCATCTATTATTTCCACTACACCTCATTCCATTGAATCCTTCATTCCTAAGCTTCCTCTTCAATATAGTTTTATTTCCATCCCCAAATACTGAAGTTCATCTTCGTACTCTTTGCATTTTCAAGTACTTCAACCACATTTAAGTACTTCTAGTGTACCAACCTCATCTGCAAGTACCTCAACCTCATCACCAAGCACCACATTTACCTCCTAGTCAGTCGAATCTTAGTTATAGCTGGATATGCTCCTTTGGTCCTGCAGGTTATAACATGCCCCCAAGATTGTCAAAAGAAAATCCCTCAATTTGATGGAACTAATTGATACACTACACAACAACATGTTAACAAAATGAGCGGTTATTTTGAACTACATGAAATTGATGATATGATGTCCAAATGAAATTTGTTTGCCTAAAATTCGTTGGAGAAGTAAAAAAATGGTTTAAATATTTTCTAAAAATCATATTGATGATTTAGAAGCCTTCCATAGATTGTTTATTAGTAGATGGGAGAAAAGAAGAATCCTTTACAAAATTTTTTCTGAATATGAACACATAAAAAGAGACCTAATGAGTCAGTTGAGGACTATTGTACTAGATTCAACAATATGTATAATATTATTCTAGTAAACATTAAATCCCCATTAGATCTAGCTTTACTCAAATTTCACGATGGTTTTGATATGGATATGTCATACCAGCCAGGGAAGGAACCCAAAAATACTAGAACAAATTCAAAACATAACGATTGAGTGTAGAAAATTTGTGCTTGAGAGAACAAGAATGAGAAATGAAAGAGGTAACAATAAAAGAGGAAAAATCCTACATCAGAGATAGTAAAATAGATGGATTTTAGCAAATCCATGGAGAAAATGATGGATAGACTAGAAAGTATGGAAAGGAAACCACATTGGGATAATCAACAATAAGGCCCTCAAATAAGAAATACCAATTTTAGAAAAAGCACCAATATTGGTAAATCTAGAGAATCGGCACTTAATAAAACAATAAGAACACCTTTCCAAGAGAACTATCTTTAAGTTCTCACCAAAATGAAGATGATGAAGACACTCTGATTAAGCGAAATCAGTTTATCAAGAAGTTTTACGATTCTGAACGGCGGTAATAGTGAAATTCAAAGTAGTAAAAAAGTCACGATCGAAAATTATCGAGTTTAAAGTGTATCGGTCGTCAAATGGCTAAATTCAAATCGGAAGTAAAATATGCCAACGTGAAATACACTCAACAACACAATCCGTTGAGCAAATAGCAAAGAGACAAATCAGAAAAAATCAAAGGCAGAAAATAGAGTTTGGCATTTTTTATAGTTACATAATAGCGATATGATGAAAGTTAAAGCGATATGAAAGTAGTTACGATCAAAGAGTATCGAGTTTAAAGTGTATCGAGATGAAAGTCAAAAAGGCTAAAATTAAATCGAGTAAAAACAGCCAATGTGAAAGACACTCAACAAAATTCGTTGAGAAAACAACAAAGAGACAAATCAACAACAAATGAAAGAAACTGACAAATAGAAAATTCAATAAAATCGGGGACAACTTGCATTAGTTAGATGGTTGTCTCTATCTTCTTTCATGAAAATATTTATTTTTCCATGAAAAATTCTAACTTTGTTTTAGGATATTTTGTAAGAGTCTTTTGTATAAATACTTCACATTTCGAAGTATTGAGTGTCAAAAATGTGGATTGATAAATACTTCTATAGATTTATTGATGCGGAAGGCAGGAGGGTTATTTGTACCATTTTCAAGTCAATGACTAGTTGAGCAATAAAGAAATAATATTACAAGATTCATGTGTTGGGCCACTTGGTTAGAAGTATTCTCAATTGTTCTTTTCTTTTTATCTGAATTTTTCACAATACTTGCATGTTTTCTAAGTCTAAATGTATAACGGGAATGTTATTTCGCAATATGTTTAAAAACACTTTGTCTTGAAGCATTATGTCATTTTCATGTTTTCTACTAATATCTAGATTAGGGAGTTGTAATTTCTCCTATTTTCAATTGACCTCTGTCGTTTCACTCATTATCCGGAATCTGAGAACTGTAATTTCTCTCTCATCCCGATTGAAACCATTTTAACCATCGACCTAAGGATTTGAAGTTACTTAGCTATCTTGCCCTATGAACACTTCACTTTAGAACATTGATTCGTCTAGCTGCTTGATACATTGACTACATTAGCCCAATGGAAAACAAACCTACATCTATCCATAGAACTAGTGATTCCACCACCAAACCAAATCCAAAATCAAATCCCAATTAATCATACATAACTAGCCTAAAATCAACTAAAATCAACAAAGATAAATCATATAGAGAGCCCTATGCGAGAATTAGAGGCTAGATCCTAAGGCTTAAAAGTAGGTTTGTGAGATTTACCTCTAATATTCTTTAAACCAAAAGAATATAAACAACCCTTGAGAATTATTGGAGTGATAGCATGGCATGATATGCAAGGCCTCGGTTGCTAATTTTTAACTTATGTACTCAAAGTTTTGATATAGTAAAATATCAACTTCTATATGTTGTTTTCTACTATATATGTACAATAGATGTTTGAAGGTTCATGTGAATGGTGTAAAATGTTATAAATGTGAAAAATTCCAAATTATCACATAATTATCTAATGAATACGACCAATTGTTTTTTGTCTCGATGAATATGAATATAAGTAATGTAATGAAATGAACGGTTCCGGGGAGACGTACCCTCAAAAAGTAGCAGTAGAGTGGGTTCCTTACAGAGGCAAGACGGTGAGTTAGAGACACTATGAGTTGAGAGTCGAGTTGAAAAATGAGATGGTGTATGCCAAGACGACTACCTCGATTAAAATTTCAATGATAGCACTATATTTAGCCATGTTGTTGGTGATAGGGCGAAGAAAAGCACCCCCCATAACTCATAAGATCTTTAATGGGTGAAAATAGGACCCAAGCGGCGAAAGCATCATTTTAGAGTGTAACATTTTTCACCATTGGAAAAGCTATACATAAGGTAGTGAGGGTGTTGGCATTTGTACAACAAGAACCCGGACATGAGTGCACACGAAACCAAGTAGATGTGAAATTACAAGCAAAAATGGCGAACACACTCACTTATTTACATAATATACAAGCGTGACATACTGGATGCAATAGGTCATCTTAGGATGTGCCTGCAGGAACAATCCAAGGGTTTCTATACGAACTTATGGGAAGAAGAGACCATATGTTGCACTAGTGTAAAACCATGCTAAATAAATTCAAGCGCCTTGAAAAAGGTTGACCATGCCGAGGAAAATCTAACATAGTCATACCTCCAATGTTATCACGAGAACACAATGGAGGAACAAGACATAATGGAGGTACAGACACTGATCGATAGGTGGTAAGGGAAATTTGTTGGCATTTAGTCAGTAGAATCCCAAGATTTGACTTGGTCCATGGATGGAACTTCCAAGGAACACCATGAAGGTTCCCCCCGGAGTCGATTCAAGATTTGATATGTCGATCTCTACATGTTCCAATTCGGGGAGATTAGGCGAAGGGCATAACCTCCACTGTGATTATTAGTGGATATATCCATGGCCTCCAAGTTGACTAATCGGGGAGGCTTGTTAGCAAAGAGATCACGTGGAACAAGCGGAGGGTGCTTTGTGGGTGAAGGATCTGATCATATTCCATATGATGATGGAGTTTCTAATCAATCAAAAAAGTGGCGGAGGGTGCTAATTAGGTGGATCACATCTTCTATAAGAATGGTCAAACCACCCATGGATCGGGAGATCTATAGGGTCCACGAGTGTCGGAGAAGATATCATATGCATAGGAGCAATAGAAGGATACAAAGGAGTATTGGAGGCGAGAGGAGTTGAGGAAAAAAATCCGCAAAGGGTGGAATTTTGAAAATTCTTGTGCCAACACTCATTTACGGGGTGATCTCCATAAGTGGGACAAAATTCCACGTAGTGGACGGTTAGACGATGGTATGCAATAGTCAAGTTGGTCAATGGTGGCTGATATTTTTCTCATGAGGAAATCAAAGGAAACTAAACGGATGATACTACGGTCATAGAATAAAACCAACTATAGCTAAGGAGTGATTTATAGTCAAAGGAGCATCGATAAACTTCAACATGGTATGTATTGTTTTCCCCTAAAACGATGGAAAAATATGGGAGGACACATAGAGATAGAAATTGTGACCATTAAATTATTCGAGAGTGGTATTATATGGTGCGAGAGTCGAGTACCAATATATTTTCAACAAGATATGGCATGACATAGGTGGAAGAGCTCATCTTGAGTGTGATGGATATTCTTCTGGGGACTCACACAATAATATGGAAAGTACGTCGATGGGAAAGATGAGGGGAATTTTTTCCAGAATTGAAAGCGATGATGCGAGGATTAGATGAAGTCAATTCCACCAATGGTGACAGGCTTTGAACCGTTGAGGACGGCTTTGCAAGACCTCCAAGGCGGACATGGCCTGAGACGCTGAGCAAGATCTTCAACAATAATATAATGTTGAGCGACCTTGGAAAGGGTTTGTGTTGTCTTACGTAAAACACCCTTTGAGAGGCAATAAATGGTTCCATAGGCTTATCTGTAATGAGAGGTCCGGTGGAACTAAGTGGAGTTGGTGAGTCCTTGGAAGGAGAACTGTGACTCGGGACATCTTGGGACTTAACTCGCGTGGTCACATTGTCATATTCACCCCGCATAAATATGGATGAATTGTGAGGGGGATAGGAAGATGACGCCTCATTTTCCCTCTTGTAGAGAGCCGAGATGGTTGAGCAATCATTTTTTGTTGGTGTTGTGTAGGTAATGGATGAGTTAAAACAACGGGTTGTTAATTAGATGGTGGTGAAAGAAGCTTATGAACTTCATCCATTCGGAAACTCATGAGTGAGGTGAATCTTGAAAAATTTTATAGGGGAACAGATTTTCGGTGATGCTCCTTGGTTCCTCCTCCCTAAATATAGGATGGTTTGATACCCTTAGGTAGTTTGATTTTATTGTTTAATTCTCTTATTATTCTTGATTTTCTTACCCTTTAGTTAAAGTTATAGTCGGTTGAGTGGACTTCACCGTAAGAACTGTGAGTCGATTCTTAAGAGGTGGTGCTTTAACGGAAACCATACACACTTTACGGGGCTTGAGATGTGATAAATTTGGCAAGGTGGGCAGCAAGTTGGCTCATGGGATCAGAAATGAACTCAATCACACCATTGGCGTGGGCTAGGAACTTGTTTAGGTGGGTCAATGGAATGCCTAGGAGCGTTAGGAAACACTTCATACAGTGTACTGATTGTGAATATATGAGATCCAGAAACATTTGGGAAGCTAAAATAACTTTCTCCTCGATAACGAATTAGGCATGGACACATCCTTGGCTATTTGAGGTGAATAGATCAGATAGACCATTCCGCATCTCATCGGTAACGTTATCACTAACCTCTTGCGACGATGCCACTCATGAATTTGATCAAAAATAAGGGTGGCGTCATATTTTTAAAGTTGGAAAAAGGTTCGGAAGTCGAGATCATGCGAGTAGGAAACTATAAATGTGTTAAGATATTTTGAGCTAAAGATGAAAAGTCCATAGTAGGATGTAGTGTCTAACTTGATATACCACTTGTACGTATCCTAGACGACGTTCGTTGGAATAAGCAAAGTTTAACAAAATCATCCACCAAAGAATTAGATTAGCACCATAAATGGTAGGTGGTGATGGGTGGATGGATTTTCCCCATGCTTCCTTCAAACTTGGGAATATCGGATGGTAACTTGGTGGGCGTAGGTGGTCACCGGGGATCATGACGAATGATTTCATTAGTCAATTTAGCTAAAGTCGACAGAATTGAAGGATAGAAATAGGTTGTGAATTTTACCAAATGGGTCATAGGTGAGGAGAAGCCACGACCAACCTTGTGGTCCCCCCATATATGGATTTGATGGATGCACTTGTTGGTGGAGGAAAGGGTTTGCCTCAATAAAAGGTTGTTGCGGGCCATCATAGCGCGCGGATGGATGTTTCCCCCGGGGTAAAAACCTTGAAGAGAAATGAACCTCCAAAATCATGATTATTAATGGGGTTGTACCTAGGGTGAAAATAGGACCACTCTGCAGGTAGGACCAACATAAGGAGAATGACTCGGGTGGGACATGGTATTGGTAGCGAGGGTTGCCCCCAGTAAACTAGCCTCAGTAAAAGTGTTGGTGGGTGGCGTAAGGAAACGAACTATACCAAGCTTGCGAAATACTGCAAGCCACATTTTGATCGACTAGGCACAACTAGGGATCACCCACACATATTCCCGAAGTAACCATGCCTAGCGAAGACGGGAATGGTTGGTTGGGAAAAAGTTTGGGGAATAAATTCACAGCCCTATCAATTGACTAGGTTGTGGTACCATAATCGACATAAGGATGGTTTGGGCATGGAAATATTCGGGAAAATAGTAGGAGCCATAAACGATAATGGTGGAATGCCTGGCGAGGAAAGTGAGAGGCATGGACGGAGAGGGTAGGAATAGCCACACTAAGAGGTGGTAATGCTATCATAACTGTAGGAGCATTGATGTAGACGGTAATGAAGTCTCGGGCCTTTCCATATGGTAAATGGTAGATAAAGGCACGTAAGTGTAATTCGGTGTAGAACCGTCGGGATTCGAGCGTTGTAAGGTGGGCCCTAAAGGATCGGTAAAATGTGGATCGACGGAGGCACGTCGGAAGTCGTCCTCCAAAGTCTCAATGAAGCAAATCATATCGGTGGGGCTAGGCACGATTCCAACACTAAGTGATGGTCTAAGTCGCAAGCAGAGCCAGGCACTCTCAGGTGCGGGAGAAATAATTCCACTTCATTCGGGAGTTAAACCAGCGAAGACGATGTGAACGTCAAAAGAACAAATTTATCCAAGGTGATAATAAATAAAACACAATTAAGCTAGTGCAAACACCCTAAGGCCAAACTACGGACTCGAGACCAAACGAACACTCTAGAAGTAATCACCAAATATATCACACACAAAAATAATACAAAGAAGGCGTGGTAAGAACGGTTAACTACTAGCAACACCTACCATTTAGCACAGCTCTGACTCAGAGTACAAGTGCCCTTACAGATGTTGAATACCCTGCGAGGGTGATAAGTATGACTAATATCTTTCCCGAGGTACGAGAGAAGATAGGCACGACCCTACACCTGTGTATAATCCCTAGAAATAAAGGCCACCATGGTCACCATGCACAATAATACGACACAGGGGATAGTCGCGGGACAAATAAACACACAAGGGCAAAAAACATAACCCAAGGAGCCAAAATTTGAAACACCCTTGATAGTTACCTCCCAAGTGGTCCCTAAGTGATAAAACATTTTTTGTATGTGTGACGATTCCGCTATATAGTGCCACTGAAACTAAGTGAAATGGGTCATGTCACCCCGCTTATCCAAAGTGTGACCTCGTGCTTAACCATTTTTGAGGAGGGATTCCAAAACCGCACTACTACAAATTGATTTTACACCCTACCGCAAGTTGCTAATTTTATTTTGTGGTATTGGAGTGGCTAACTAACACTCCTATCTCCAAGACCCTAGCCTAAGATAGTGTTGGTGTACTACCACTAAAAATGAAGAATCAAAGTTGATTTTTATTATCGCGTTCATTTTAATTGTTTTGTTCACTCAAGTGGGAAGTAGCGTGAAACTAAAATGGTGTGTAGGATTCTTAGTTAGTCATCCTAATGAAACTATATGTGATTTTCATTTTCAATTCGATGAATGGATTATGATAGAGGCAATAAATTATCTAACACACCAATCCCTACTAACATGCATTTTTCACTAAATCTTCCTAAATAGAAAAATATTCCAAGAATTTGAATTAATGACTCAATCATACACCAAAAATCAAATCGAAGAATACCAAAACAAGTCTCCCAAGCAGAATGAAAAGCACTCCAAAATCGAAACAAGCTAGGAAACAAATCCCAATCAAAAAACTCAAAGAAATAAAAAACGAAAGCCAAAGTGGAAACAAAAGATGGAAATTTTAATCAAGCTAGGGTACAACACAATGGCTCCACCGGGGCCAATGATCTACGGAGGACTAAATCGCATACCAGGAAATGAAAAGACCAAAACAAGATCTTAAAGAAATTGATACAATGTGTCAAAACACTTTCAAAATAATTTGATCGGATGACAAGCTGAACAAGTCACAACAATGGCATTTGTGAAGCTATTGATAAAAAAAATCGAAGATCACTCAACAAGAAGGAATAAGAAAATAGAAACAATCCCAAAATCTGAATTTAAAATGTAAATTAGATCCAAATAATCATGAATCTGACAATCAAAACTAATAATGAATTCAAGATACAAAACTCAAAACAATCCAAGGCACCCAATCAAGAACTCGCTGAAGAAACTCAAGCAATCATAAGAAAAGGAATACCTTGAACAAGCGATCCGGATAGATCATATCAAGAACACCAGGACAAACTGATCAACTACATCCAAACGATGGATCCAAATATTCTTTCAACGAATCGGAAAGTGATGACAAGTTTGATGCCTAATGAAAAGAGAAAAAGTCTATAAAGAGGCACTTAACCAACCCGGAAAAGGCGATGAAATAACGGATCTGGACCAAATCCGGAAGGTACACAATGAGAATAGACTATACAAATGCAGAAACAACAAATTCGGAGGCTTGAAGGCAAAGGCTTTTAGAGGGAAAAAAACACTTAGTTGCGAGGCACCAGAAGCTATCCCCAGGCCGGGCTAGCCACGAGCATAGGCTTGCCACCCAGGTGGCTAAAGGGATCCTGGTCGTGGGAAAGTCCTTACAAGGTCATGTCTAGCGTTCTAAACATGTAATTCCCTATTTCCTTGTGTAGTAAACAACAAACAATCAAAAACACGAGAGATAATAACCTAAAAAATAAAACGAAAACGGTCGAAAACGGAAAAAATGCGAAACCTAGAAAATTGAAAACAAGAGGATCAATCGGGATATAAAACCAAAGCAAACACAAAATAGAGTGTTCTCTCATTAGCTATGAGCTCTATTGCAATGGAAATCACAAGTAGTTGTTTCTCGGGATTTAGTATGCGATAGATCTCCGAACGGACAAAGGCATGACTAAGAATACACAAAAGATCTCAATCCCATATGATTCAACAAGAAGCATTCAATTAGATTTACAATATGAAGAAGAGAATAGTACCTTTCCTCCTCGTTGTTTTCGGATGGACCTTGAGTTCGTAGTAGAATTCTTGCACTCCACACAAGCAATCTACTTGATTTGTTTCCAATGTCCAGCACATGCACAATCACAAACGCTCATGGATGACAGATATATTCCTTGGAATATCGTTATATAAATGATAACATAAACCAATCCATGAATTTGAAACACAATTATTTAAGGGAGATAGCATAGATCTTCATTTAATCTCATAATAAATGATACAAAACTTATAACTTCATTCCGGTCATCTCCTCTCCATGATACGACAAATTTTCCCCACTAGATCCAATGAATGTGCATGAAGAGCACTCACATAAGACTAAGACCTCATAAGCCCTCTATATATGGAAGCAAAATTTAAGATCAATGCCTCAACTCATAAAAACTCAAAATTATCCAAGCTAGGCTCTCCAAACTGGCCTGGCCCTCTCGAACGATCAGTGTAAATAGGTAGATGATAGGTCCCGGGAGGATGAATGTGGACGCTTAGGATAATGAGAGGTTATAGAATATTCTAATGGATAAGTCTTGTCACAGCATGATTAAAAATGGTAGTCACACACTAGTGTTTCAATAGCTATTGCAAGTATATGTAGTTCAAATGGCCAGACAATCATGCCAAAGTTTACTCAAGTCATTAATTTGAACAAGAAATATAGTGGTAGGTGATGAAACTTCAAAAATGTCAATTCGCACCTTTAAAAAAGTGATAAACACATCTTGAAAATATTACAATTGATGTACCCTTTAGAACTCTAATTACAACATTAATGAGGTGAAAACTCAATTTTTTTACCATAAATAGAATGAGTAATTTGAAAATTAAACATAAATTTGTAGAAATATCAATAAAATATTAAAATTCTCATCAAAAATATCTATATCCCCACCTCACAAGCATCTAAAATGAATTTATCGCCAACAAAAATATGTTAGGTTTATGTGATAATCAAGGTTGAAGAAAATATCCCTATGAATGGCCATATGATGCAAGGTCCTTTAGAATAAAATCCATTTACAATATGCCTACATGTTATTGCATAAACAACATGAGATTTATAAGAAGTATAATAGAAGGAAGTATTAAACCAAATATTATGCCTTTTCATGGCAACCTCTAATGTCATTTTCTTCTTATTCTAGCAATGTGTGTCGAGATTCCCAACTTTTCCACAAATAGAATAAGACCTAAGTGGGTTTTTATCCTTTGACATAGTGCCCTACTAATATTGTGGATGATCGAAGTTATTATAGGTTACTTGGTCACCATGAGATTTTTTTCTCATAAAATGAATTTTTAAAGGGTTTGAGGCACTCACTATGTGAGCAAATAATGATTTATGCTAATTCATGTATCAAGTACACCCATATGCAAGAAATTATAGTTTTCTTGTGTTAACTACTCATGAAATAACTCAAAATTAGGCATATCATGATTGGATTCCAATGAATCTCTAATGGAATTAAAAGTAAAGACAAAATATCAAAATAAGCTTTGAGTTTATAAAGAATAGCCATTATAGCATGATCATCATCCTTAGTGATTCCATAATCACTAAATTGGAATATTAAATTTAAACTATGATGTAGTGTTCAATTTGAGGAAATTATGTTGAATTAGGAGCTATAGGATTTATTTTCCAATTAATGAGCTTGTATCAAATTGATCGTCCCAAAGTTGTTGAACTTTATCCATACTTTTCAAATATAGATCTTCATATATTAGCATTTCAATTATCGCACTTCATCCATTACCAGTCAACCATTTCTAATATTATTAACCTCAATTGGTTGAGTTTCTAGTGTTGAAATGGCACCAATAAATAGCATAAAAGCGGGGGCTTCTAATTCTAATTTTCCTAAATTAAATTGGAAGATAGTATATTTCATCTCATAACAGCATAATTGTTAACTAATTCAAAATAGTGATTAGCTTGGAAATTCGAGTTGAGGTGAAGAGGATGCATGTAGAGTGATTCCATGATTTAAAGGGGTCGATTCTTGATTATGCATGAGTTGTAATTAGTTAACTCAAGCAATCGAGGAGTTAAATCAGTTTAACTAGTTCTAATTGAGTGATGAGCTAGTGAGAGGTCTAGTGAATTAAATATGATTTAATTTACAATGAGTGATAATTTAGTTAACAAATAATTCACTATAAATAGTTGTTGCATATTATCGGTTGGGGAAGACCAGTTGAGACGAGTTAAAAGGGAAGATAACTATCGATTGTATAATTAGAAAATTGTGTAGGTTAGTTATAGAATTAGTTGGAGGTCCTTCATGCATTACCATAATCAATTGGATGGATTTTCTATTTTATAGAGATCTAATTAGCCCGAATATGTGAGAAAGGAAAGGTTGAGCGAAGTCTGGAAGAGAATTGGCTAAGTATTTTTCCGATTTTTCCTAGATCGGTGTGAGACGGTTAGCGAAGTCCGAGTAGTTCACTTGTGAGAGAAAGCATTGTATTGTTTCATGATCCTTGAATTTATACAATATACAAATAGTGGGGTTTTAGGAGTATTCTTTCCATAGATACATATTGTGCTATGCGATTGATTGTTTCTTTCTCTTACTTGTTTATGTGATTTTGCGATCGTGTTTTGTTTCTACAAATTGTAGAAGGGATTCAATATCTTGTTTCATTACATTATAATATCAGCTTGAATCCTCGTGGTTATATTTTGTCATGGTATCAAAGTGCTAGGAATCACAATGAAGAAGAAAATAGTGCACCATCGGTTGAATTTGCGGATTATTTCTGTTATCCAACAACGAGATCAAGGTGTCTTTCAATGGTTTTGAGACTTGAATACGCATAGGGAAATTTGAATTATATTGCATGGAAGGATAGTATGGACCCATTGGTTTAGTAAAATGGGTAAAATATTTCATAGGCTGTTGATGTCCCACAACCCTTAGTAACGAGATGCTCAACTTCTTGATGCATGGAAGAATGATTTTTAAGTGAAGGAACTTGTTAGAGGGAGTTCGGGACCATATTTTCTCGAGCCTCCATGGGAAGGCTTGGAATGCCTTGAATATCGGTATCAAAATAGCATTGAAAGACAAGCTTAGGAAGATCAAAATGGAAAGAGCGACATGGTCGATATACATGACCAAGTTCACTCAATGTCAAGATGAGCTTGGAATGTGGGGTCATTGTTTCCATGGATGATTTGAGTGAGCCTAGCTCTTTTAGGCCTTCCAAATCGCATAACTATTGTTAGTCATCAGTATTTTTAGCCATTTGTAGATGACTATAGGTGGTTCTAGATTTACGAAAACAACCTTCCTTGAAAATTGTGAGTTTCGAAATCCCCCTTTTATAGCCTTCATTATCCTTATAGAAAAATTTTCACTATTTCATCAGCTTTCCATTCCATAGTCACCTGTCACTCCTACAAACTCTTCTAGCTTATACCTATCATTTCATCTATCCTTTCTTGCATACAACCTCATTGGCTTATTTTTCCCACCTTGTCCATAACTCCATTTTCCCTCTAAAATTTCCTATAGCTTAACTCATTCCCAAGTTCTAGGGTTCATCAAGCATCGATGGTCTCAAAACTATCTCTATAGGCTCTTTAGGATAAATCAACTACATTATATTTTGGATGCCTGTCTGACACTTTGAAAAATACTACATTTTTTTCACTTGAAGCTTCCAAGCCAATTTTTAGTCAAGATCGAGGTCAAAGAACCCTCCCACTAGGTCAACTATGGTTTCACATGTTCTAAGGTCATTATTGGTGTTCCAAGCATTTCTTTTCCTTTGCTATAATACGGCTTAGATGTAATATAATTTTGAGACATGGTTATTCAATAAAAACCTAAAAGTTTCCAAATAATACTATCATTCGGTTTCAAATTCTACACATGAGGAAATGGACAAACTTTGGCACTTATGCGGGAATGTTGAAGTTTCCATCGGCGAAGGTTTGATAAGATATATGGTATGTTCCTAAGTGAAGAAAACTTCATTAGAAGAAATGGAAACAATTTGGTCTGAGGAGAACTAGGATTTTGAGCTTGATAATCTAAGTAGAGTGCCAAATAGTGATCAATTGCGGAATGACCATGGAGGAGGCACACCAAATAACATGAAGAAATTTTGTCAAAAATATTGATGAAATAGGAAAAGGTGAGGGTGGTAGGACAGAAATGAATGAACTTGAAGGGCTATAGATAACTTAGAAGACAACATTGATGATTGTCTTAAAAAACCACTTAAACATCGAGTTTTGGAAAAATGGCCATACGAGGTAAATGAAGGGTTGCTGAAGCCCCTCCATGGCGGGCAAAATAAGGTGTTGGAAAGTCTTGCTATGACAAATCCTGCAAAGGTGTTCAATGAGCTTGTCATGCCAAAATGGGAAAGGATGGAATTGAGAACAAAGGAGTGGAGAAAAATAGGATTTTGAAATTTCTTCTTGGTAATGAAAATAAATATGTCAAATCATAGGATCAAAAGGAAAAACAAAATTTCCTTGCTCAAAACAAGCTGCACCAAATCAAGGTGAAAAAGGATAAGTTGGGTATTATAATGGAAACCACAGAAAGTTTTGAAGATGCCATCATGTGTATCCAGGAAATCCTAAATTTGCCAAGTTGAATTTGTCATGCCTCGGGGAGCAAAACGCAAAGTCAAACTCATCCTTTCGGTCACCAACATGAAAACGGTGTAAAATTTTAGTGAAAAAGGTGAAAAGTTAAGGTGAGTTTCATGGTGGAAATTACACAATAATTTGAAGAAGTTGATATGTGGCTAAATTACAAAGGTGTTAAAATAGACTTTTATGCCTCAAGGAGTAAAAAGAAGAGCCAATTATTGTTTTATGTCACCTACAAGCTAAAAATTCAAAGAATATCAATGAAAAAGAAAGAGGCTTAAAACATTAGGAAAGTGGGTTTACAAAGTCAAAACTAATTCCCCAGCCTATAAAAAGGTCAGTTTCATTTCAAAAAATCATTGTTGCCTTGCAAAAGAGTTAAACATTCAAGGAGAGAATTTTTTAGTTTTCAAGTCGAATTTGGGCAAATTCTTCGGCATTGTGCACTCGAGGCCCGGCATTGCGCCTCGAAATGGCGGCGCCGCACTTGGAAATTTCTCCCCATGCAAAATACAACGGCGATGTGCGCCTAAGTGGTGTTGTGCAGAGGAAGCGTTAGCACACCACGACGAGGGCCCGGTGAAGAAACACTTTAGTGCGGCAGCAGGATTGAGGCGTTGTGCCTTTGGCCGGAGGGATTCCTAAGCAATTCCACCTTTCAGAAGTTGCTTCAAAACCTTTTCAAGCTCCCCTCCAAGGTCTTCCAAGGAACTGAAAAGGTTAAGTGGATTCCCTAACCACATTTCAAGATATTTATTTTTTTCTAAGTGAATGAAATCAAACCCTAAATTTCAAATCTTGAAAACACTATACGAACCTCCTTTCATCTTCTAGGCAAAGTGTGACTAATAGAAAGAGTATTTACACGGTATAGGGTTACCATTGAGTTGTTTTGACCCCTCACTTATTCGCATACACCTATGCCTTCACTCACTCATCTCATTCACTTGCAAAGTTTCCTTTTTCATCACCATCCCTTCTTCATTTCCATTTGCGGCCCTAGGGTTTCTCAGGCGGGGGTTTACAATGTCGAGAAGGCAGTGGTAGTGGAGGAGAGGCCCAAATGCCAAGGATGCATGAGCACAAAGCTGGAAAGATCAATAGATTTGAACCCCCAACACAAAGGAGCTAATGGCATCTCCCCTTCTTGTTCATATTTTAAGCATGTAGGATGCTTTGATTTTTGTGAAAAGGTACGGCGGAGTGCAAACTACAGCCCCGAGCTAGCAAATTTTTATCCTTAAATTGCATGACAAACAAGTTAGCCTTGCAGGGTCACCTTTGAGTTATCTACTAATGTTATTTCCAATTCTACGGGGATACCAAGTGTGGGTAAGAAATGGTTTAAGCAAGCCAATCTAGACATGAGCTACTTTGAACCCTACCTAAAGCCTGAATCACACAAAGACCACAATAAATCCATCTTTCCTTTCTCACACTTTCTTGATAGATGTGAACCTATGATGAGGATTATTATGAAGTATTTCACATGTGAAGGAAGATTCTCCCGCATTTACTCCTATCACATCTAATTTGCTTATGCACTTTACTAGGGTGAGGATGTTGCACATAACCTATTACCTCTGAGAATCATTAACAAAATGTGATATATTGGACAAAAGAAAGACTATCCTTACCAGATGCAAAGCCTCTTTCATCACTCTCTTATCAAAATGTTTGTTATGCATCAATTGCGAAGGGCATTCCATGAGGAGACCTTCACTACCAATGAGGTGTTCACCGATCCCACAAGGCCAACAATAGCAAGATGTCCCTTCATATTCTCATCCTCCCATTCCATCACTTCACCATCACACCCCACTACACATCCATCACCATCTACTCACATTCCTTCACCTCGGGATAATCCTCCTTCATCACCTTCTCACAATCCCTCACCATCATCTCATGGTACTAGTGCATCAAAAGGTGAAGAAATGATAGGGAAGAAAGCGATGAGGATGATGACGGTGGATCAAGGAATGAAGAGGTAGTGATGATACTAATACGGATAGTAGTCATGATGGCGGCAATGATGGCGATTGAAACAAGTGGGACGAGAGATGGTGAAAATTGAATCTTTTCCTTTGACCTGCAGAGGGAAATAGGCATGTGTTTTTTTTCCCTTAAGAGGCAAGGGGACATGCCTTCTACATCAACCAAGCGACTTGACAAAGGTAAGGAAAAGGTCATTGTGAAGAAGAAGAAGACAAACGGCCCGAGCAAGTTTTAAACATTCACCTTGAGTGATGATGAAGATGAAGCGAAAAGGATCACTAACATTCTTCTTAAAAGCAAGATGCTCGAGATTAAGGACATATGAGAGCCAATCTAGGTAGGGCTAAGAGAATGTAATCCACTATTTTTAGGTTGAAAACAAAAATGGAGAGCCTGAGCTATCCCAATGAGATTAGAGCTATTAGAGCTCGAAAGAGCTAGAAAATCAAGTAAAGCTAGATGAGGTCTTAGGCACTCATGATGAAAGCTGAAAGAAGAGGAAGAACAACTTCCTAGGAGGAGGCCAAGGACAATTGACTTGAAAAAGGAGAAAGAGACGGCCTTGGCGGCTGCAGTGAGCTACTTGCCATGGAAATAGACTATTATCGGGAACCTTGGCTAGAGAGAGAAAATGTACACTTAGAAGGGTCGAGTTGGAGAAGACCAAGAGGGACCTTGACCTTGAGAAAAATATGGCAAGGCATTATTCCCTTAAACAAGATTGCAGGAGCCAAGCTCAAAAGAGCCCTTGCAAATATTCAATCACTAAAGGAGGCAAAAGACAAATAAAAACTTGACATTCTTCCCGATGCATCCCCTACGAACATCCCAAACATGATCAGCAAGACAAATCCAAATTTTGGCAAGTTTTTGAGTTGTTGGAAATCATGACATTTTGAAGGGCCAAACACACGGCACACTTGGCACTGCGCTCTTTTTGGGGTACCCATTGGAGGAAAACTTGACATTTTCAGAATCCTTAGAGTAAT
The DNA here is from genome assembly GCA_034641835.2 of Pinus albicaulis. Classification (NCBI taxonomy): domain Eukaryota; kingdom Viridiplantae; phylum Streptophyta; class Pinopsida; order Pinales; family Pinaceae; genus Pinus; species Pinus albicaulis. The sequence goes on from JAXQQM020070737.1 coordinate 51,024, forward strand.
GAAATCACCCTCATAAATTTTCAACTCATTTGGAGACGTAGTCCTCCAAGAGTCACCAAAACATTCAAAAATTCACCTTTGCTCTATTTTCAAAGTTGGCACTCCGCCCCTGGCAGTCTTGGTAGAATGAGTTTTGAGAAGGAAACTAAAAACCAATCGGAAAAATAAAATAATTTTTTGGAAGCTATACATGACAAACTTTCCAATGAGCTATCATGGAGCTAATTTGGACAGGAAGACCTCGAAATCTTAGCTACAAAACGGGATATTTTCCAGTGTTGTACTTGCGCCCTTGCCGGAAAGTCAACAAAAGACACTTGGAACAGAAAAGATATTTTGAGGGGTTTAAGGCAAATCACTCGATTTAGGTTGAGGAGTTATGTTAGCATTTCTTTCATTTATTAAGTTAGGATATTTGCGCCTTGGGCCTTGCATGGTCTCATTGGAAAAAAATGGCATTTATGATTTAATTGATGACATTTTCGAAACCTAGCTAGGGTTTTCGTCCTCCTTTGCAAGTTAAATACTACATGGAGGCCTCATTGTAGTTTTGGTTGATTTTTAAACTCAATATCATAGACTTTGGAGTTGAGGAGAAATTGGCTTTAGAGTTTAGTGAATGCTTGGATTTGAATGGCAATGGAGATAGCACATTTGCGGGATTCATAAACATGGTTAATGGTGATGTCTTTCTAAATTAGTGCTTGTCTTCTTATGTTTTGATTTTGTTTCATCTTTATCATGCAATAGAACAGAAATTTTAGGTTAAATTTTGTTTAAGTCACATTAGCTCTTGTCTACTTTCTATTTCTTGTATGTTTTCCTCTTGCTAGGTTAGATTAGGGAATTCTTAGTTGCTCTCTAGCTTTAATAAGCTTGTTTATCTCAAGAATGATTTAATCGAGCCCATGCTCAAAATTTTATCAGATTTATCCCTACATTTGGTAAGACTTAAAACATTTTTTTGAGGTCTTTTATTTGAAGTATTGGAAATTTAGGTTTGGTTGAAGAGGTTTATGGTTTGCCCTACCCTTTTGTCCATATTAAATGGTTTCTTGAAGTTCTTTGTAGTTTGATTAAGGAATATAGGAGTTCCCTGTCTTTGATCATTGATATATGTTATCTTAAAAAAAATTGTTTCCTAAAGGTGAAATCACTAGAGAATTTACAAGTTTATTGCTCTCTAGGGTTTGTTGGATTGTTGTCTTAATGTTTACTTGCTAGGAACATTCGAAAACATGGTATACCTTGTCTTTAGTTATTTCTTTATGCATAGTGTTCTTAAATAATTTTCTTGTTATAGTACATGTTAAAGGATTCTTAACTACCCTTTTAAACCTACTAATCTCACAATTTAATGTTCACTTCACTCACATAAGCTTCAGAGATCTTTATTTCTTCAACTTTCCTCCAAAACACCCTTGACCTATTGTTGTACTTCTCGGAAATTTTACAGACTCCATAGCCCAATCGTTTAAAATTATCTTACTCTATCTATTTTGCTTGAAAAGCAACCCAGCCAAACAAAAAAACAAACAAACCTAATCACTATAACTAGCCTAAATCAAAACCACAATCAATGAAAAGTTTTACATCTTTTATACAAATTATAGAAGGCCACTCTGATTCGAAAAGGAAAGGCTAGGTCTAGGACTCCATAGTTGGTTTTGTGCGTTACCCTTGTACATTTGGTCTTGCCAATCGACAAATTATGGGGACCTACTGACTACCACTACTTTGTTAATGGGAGGGAGAAGCTACCATATTGGGAGCAAATTTGGTCTAATTTGGCACAGAAGAGAAATCATGTGGAGCACAGAGATGGATCTTAATCAAAGAATGATGATGAGGAAAATTGTGCCTTAGCTAGCAAGGTGGAGAAAGGAAAGGGAAGGCATCCAATTAAAAATCTGAAATTTAAGGAAAGGAAAAAAATAAGTGAGACTTGTCAAAGGTGAAATGTTCTAGCGTAAATGAGCATGGACATTATGCCACAAATTTTCCACAAAATAAGAACAACAAGAAGGCCTTAGGAAGAGTAGCGGGTGAAGCATTGGCTTCACAATTTTATTTGGAATTCACCCTCATTGCATACATGGTGTCATCGGTGTTGGGATATGTTTGGTACTTGGATAGTGGTGCCTCATTCCACATGACCATAGCAAAGAAAATTCTTCAACAACTTGGAGGGAGAAGGATCTCCAAATGCACATTGAGATGGGTGATGACGGAGGTATAAGCTACCGGGATTGATACGGTTACTTTCCCGGGAGAGAAGGTAAACCTCCCATACTAAAATATGTCATGCATGTACCCTATTTAAGAATAATTTGGTTTATGTTGCTATATTGGAGAATTGTGGATATGATGTGATTCGAGTGAAGGAAAGGTGTTCCTTCATCACAACATCTCAGAGCGGAGTGAAAAATATTGGGGTTCGGGTGAAGAACCTCTAAAAACTTGATGTGGATGACTATCCACATTGAGAAGTAATGCGGAGAGAAGGTGGTGAGTCGAGACATCAATGAGTTGTGGCCTGAGAATTTGGGCCATATTCACCACTGACACTTTGAGGATCATCACCAGAAGATTTATCTACAGTGCTTCCAAAGGGTACACGTTCGTAGAGAGACACACATGAAAAGGGTGTACTATGGGGAAGTATACAAATGGCACCTTTCATGATAAGGAAAGCAAACGTGCTTAATCCTTGAGATATTTCAGGAACGTGTGGACCATTCTCAACAACTTCCATAGAAATCACAAGTATTATGTGATTTTTTATGATTTATCAAGAAAGTGTTGGATTTTCTTCATGCGAAGAAATATCAAACATTCTCGGATTTTTGAGTTCAAGGCACTTTTCGAGAAAGATACGATGAATAAGGTGAAGCTGCGAGGAGAAATAATGGTGGATAATACATCTCTAATGAATTCAAGAACTTTTGTGCCTTAGAAGAATTTGAAGGTGATTCGCCTCATAACCCATAGCGGCACAAAGCTATATTTATGACTACTAGGGAGACTTCTGTATCATCTATGGACGGAGGCATGCAATACAAAAATATTTGTACGAACATAAGTCCTAATTGGATACTTGGGATGAGTACAACGGAGAGGGCCTTTTTCGAGGTAAGAAACCAGATTTTTCATATTTTAAAATTTTAAAACCATGCAATACATTTCCATGTGACCAAATATGCCAAGAAGAAGCTTGAACCAGCTCTTGAGAGTTGGGGTTATTTTGGGGTACACTGTACCTCATAAATTATCGGTGTACTTTCCCGACGCTCGGATGACCTTTGGTGAGAAGAGATGTGAAGTTTGATGAAAGTAAAGCTATGTGATTTTCCTTGAGAGGGAGCTTGAGTTGCATGTATTGTGAGGTCTCTTAGCTCCAAAGGATGAACCTTCTCGGGATGTGAAGAAGCCATAAGCATAGGAACAAAGAGTGGTAAAGCTACTCATGGAGAGCCATCCACCGAGAGATGGAAGGACACGTACCGAGAGGTTGGCCAGTTATTTTTGGATGTGAGAGATAATGTGGGAACACCCACATCACGGTCTCGAAAAAGAAATTCCCCATGGAATACTGCTTGGATAGATGGCTCTTATGAGCAAAGGTTTTGATATAGTACCATCCTATTTTGAGGAAGCGAGTGTAGCGGCCCGGTGTGGGTTGATTCCATGGTTGAGGAGTATGACTCCATTATCGGGAAAAGTGCATGGGAAGTGGTCCAAAGACTAGTGGGGAGATCAGTGGTAGGATCCATATAGGCCTACAAGGTGAATAAGGCAATATATGGGAGTGTGAAGAAACACAAGGATATATTTGTGGCCATAGGGTTGTCTCAGGTGGAGGGGATTACATTATGATGAGACTTTGCACCATTAGCAAGGTACGCATCCATTAGATCTATCTTTGCACTCTGCAACGTAGATGGGATGGTAGATACATCGTATGGATGTAAAGAAGGAAAACCTTTCTCAATGGACTTATTGAGGAATAATTCTACATTGAGCAGTCGGAAGGTTTGAGACCTTAGACAAGGATTCACATGTGTGCAAACTCAGAAGGCATTGTATGGGTTGAAGCAAGTACCCCGTGCTTGGTACACACGGGATTAGCGGGATTATTTCACCGGGTTGGGCTTAGCCAAGATTGAAGCGGATGAAAACCTATTTCATATTTTGGTTAATGGTAAGCTTTTAATTATTGTACTTTATATGTTGTTGATCTTATATTGTGAGGTGATGATTGAATCATAAAATATTTTTGATGATCTTGCAAGAGAATTTGAGATAAATTACATGGGGCTCTTGCACTATTTCCTTGGATTGGAAATATGGAAAAGAGATGGTGAGCTATTTGTATCTCGGGGAAGTATGCCAGGATATTCTAAGGAAGTTCCACATGGAGAATGACAAGCCAGACTCCTCTTATAGAGAGCTTGGAGGAAGGAGGATGCTACTTTAGGTGAAGTAGTGGATGATATTGTTTACGGGAAGTTGGTGGGTTCACTCATGTATTTGGTGAACACACGACCCCGGAAATATGCTACGTAGTTAACTTGGTATTTGAGATAAGATATGGCTAAGGTTGACCAAGATCTTTAGAAGGCAAGGAAGCATGTGTTGAGATATATCGGGGAACTTCTGAGTATGGATATGGTATGAAAGCGAGATAGAGGTAGTAAAACTTCAAATATTCAACGGTCTGCGGGTGGAAAGGATTCCATCTAGCTTGGAAGAGCACATTAGGAGGCATCTTCAACATAGGATAAACGGTAGCTTCTTGGTACAACGGGGAAACAAATATTAGTTTAACGTGGTTCATAGGCTTGTGTTCGAGAGGAGGATTATGTCATTAGAGTACATTCCCACGAAGGTAGGATGTAGACATCTTGAAAAAGGCGTTGGCAAGAGAAAATTTGAATTCCATAAATACAAGATCAAGGTATTAGATAATCCCTTTATTGTTGAGAGGGAGTGTTGAAATGGCACCAAGAAATGGTAACCCAAAAGTGGGGCTTATAATTTAATTTTTCCTAAATTAAATTGGAAAATAAATTGTGATTTCATCTCATAACAACTTGTATTAGTTAACTAAGTGAGAATTACTAAGTTAGCTTAGGAAATTCGAGTTGAGGTTAGAGAGTTTTCATGTAGAGTGATTCCATGATTTAAGGGGTACAGTTTGCATTTATTCATGAGTTGTAATTAGTTAACTCAAGAAATTGAGAGTTAAAAAATCGGTTAACTAGTTCTAACTAAGTGATGTGCTAGTGAGAGGTCAGTGGAGTAAATATGATTTAATTGGAAATGAGTGATCAATAAGTTAACAAATAATTCACTATAAGTAGTTGTTGTAAATTAAAAGGAAGACCCGGTTGAGACATAGGTTAAAGGGAAGATAACTATTAGTTGGATAATTAGAAAATTGTACGGAGTTAGTTAAAGAGTTAGTTAAGGGTCCACGATGCATTGTGCAATCAGTCAGATGGATTTTCATATTTAATAGGGATCTAATTAGACCAAGAATGCGTGATCAAGGCAAGTTGAGCAGAGGTAGAGAATTGGCTAAGTATTTGTCTGATTTTACCTAGATCAGTTTGAGACAGTTGGAAAAGTGCAGTAGTTCTCTTGTGAGAGAAAGCATTGTATTGCGTAATGACCCTTGACTTTATACAATATACATATAGTGGGTTTTTAGGTAGCATGATTTCCCCGGATACATATTTTTTTGTGCGATTGATTGTTTCTTTCTCTTACTTGTTTATGTGATTGTGCGATCGTGTTTTGTTTCCACAAATTGTAGAAGGGATTCAATATCTTGTTTTAGTACATTATAAGATCATATTTAATCCACGTGGTTAGATTTTCCACATCTAGCTCAAGGTTCATTGAATACAACAGGATTTTACTCAATCCTACATGTAACAATTCAAAGAATATTAATTTGTGTTTATTAATCGAACCACGTGAGAAATCACTTTGCAAAATATAGTGGGTTTTAACACGAGCCGAAATTATCTACATACAAAGATCTTATATGAAAATAAACAATAGCGAGCATAAAACATAAAATAGATAACTACAATTTTCCTGGATCCCAAGTGGAACTGACCAGCTTGATTTTTCATTATATTCCTTTTAGTGTTAGCATATATACATAGGAACATACATAAACCCCAATCCATTAACCACTGGTTAGAACAACGTAGTTCACTTGACCGGATCTGAAATACAGAGACCGAAAACCATCAGACCCAAAACCATGTGCAAAACCATGCACAAAACCATAGGCGAGTCCGCTATGGGTAGGTCCGCACAAAAAACAAATTTTGGGGCCCTTGCCCCCTCGTGACCCCGGCTACGCCTGGCAGCAACATGCAAATGGCATTGGGGCTAATCGTGATAATATAACACATACCCAACATTCTCCCACTTGTTGTTTTCTTTCCACGAGGGGGCCACGGGGAGGGGCTTGGACATTGGGCCAATTCTTCATTTTATTCTTTCTCTACACCAAGAGAGAACTTACAGTGCTCACGGACTTCGTGTCCATCTGCAACATTCTTCAAAGTGTCCACCTTTACTGCTCATACCCTTTAGCCTCAACCATCTCTCTAACAAGTGATATTGTGAACATCAATGTGCTTTGTCTTTGAATGGTAAACAGGGTTCTTAGCCAGAAAATTTCCTTTGGCTATGGTCTATCCTTATAGCTTCTTGTCTCCAAACCCCATACTGAACACAATCTCTGCAACCAAAGCTGATTCCTTGCTTGCATAGTGCATTTGCTATGTATTCGCCTCTTGTAGTTGAAAGAGCCACCTACGGTATCTTCCCCACTCATCCAAACATTGCGCCTCCAAATAGGCTAAACACATACAGACTTGTAGATCTTCTTTGGTCCGGATCTCCGGCCCGATGCATCAACAAAACCATGAATGTCAACATTATTTTCCCCAATCACAGTCTTCCCTGTGCCTGAAGCCATAATCACCATTCCGTAAATATCTGAAAATCCGCTTCAACTGTATCTATGCTCCTTCCACAGGTTTGACATAAACACACTCAATACTCTGCATATTGTACAGTAATAAGTCTAATCTGAGACCATTGCATACATCAACCTGTACACTTGCATATGGAACATGGGACATATACTCTCTTCTTCTTGTGTCTTGGGACACTGTTCGTGACAGAGCTTACACCTACGGGGAATAGGAACCTTCTTAGGTTTACTATACGCATATTAATTCCCTCTATGACTATAGTCTCGACATACTTCTCAGGTTTAACTTGAGCTTCCTCTTTGCCCAGATCTCTCTTAATTTCCATGCCCAAAATATAATTTGCGGCACCCCGGATCCTTCATCAGCAGATTGGAGAGCAGGTTGGGTCTTCAAATCTTGGATAATTTCTTTGTCATTTCCAATCAACAACATATCATCCACATACAAGACAAATAAATAACACGGTCACCAATTAATTTAAAATAATACCGGTGATCCTCCATAGCCACGGTGAAACAGTCCAAATAATATAGATATCAAATTTACGATACCACATCCTTGGTAATTTGTTTTAGCCCATACGAGACTTCTTCAACCTGCATGCAGTTCTTTCTTACCCTTCACCATAAAGCCTTCGAGTTGCTTCATGTAGATCTCTTCTTCTAGATCCCAGTGAAGAAATGTTGTCTTCATCATGTTCTATCTCAAAATCAAATGCGGCGGCAACGGATAAAGTAATCTAATAGAAGTAACTTTGTAGCAGGGAGAAAAATATCACCAAAATCAATTCCGGCACACAGGAATAACCTTCTTCTGTAAAGCTTTGTGTTCTCCACCTTGCCTTCTACATTCATCTTCTTCTTAAACACCCATTTTCTCCAATGGGCTTCCTTCCAACGGCAACTCCTTGAATCCCATGCATCGTTTTTGTGCCAAGATTCCATTTCATCAGCCATGGCCTCCTTCTAGAGTTTTCTATCCTCTGAATCTACGCCTCCACGACATTTGCGGGTTCATCATTAGTTATAGTTGACGGCTTACGAACGGAGAAGCGGATGGACTATACCTTTACAGTTGCCTTCTTCCTGACCCGATCTTCTTAAGGAAATTTCCCAGGTTGTAGCTCATCATCTTAAGTCACTATTACGTTGTAAGTCTGATTCATCCTCCTTTAGCTCAAACTCTATCTTCTCGGTTAGCTGGTAGGAATTCATGTTATAACATCTTTCCTTCTCCTAAACACCACATCTCATTGTACACAACCTTCCTTGACTACGGGTTCCAAAGCTTGTAACCCTTTAAACCAAATCATATACCCAAATAAAGATGCACCTTCCCAGTTTATTATCAACAGTCCTTTTCTCCTTTGGAACATGTACATATGCATCACATCCAAATACCCTTAGATGTGAAAGAATGTTTCTTTCAGTCCATACCTCATGTAGGGTCTTATCCTCCAACGGCGATGAAGGTGATACGGTAACTAAGTAACATGCGATCTCCAACGCACTCTCTTGCCCAAAATTCTTGTCCTAACTTGATGCCCAGTATGCTTGCCTTTTCCATCAACGTTAAATTTCATTCTTTACTGCAACTCCATTTCTTGAGGTATGTATGGAGTAGTCTTGCCGTGCTATACCACACTTCTTCTGAGAACTCTTCAAATTCCTTCTTGCGAACTCCCCACCATTATCTGTCCCTCAATGCCTTTATCTTCCTTCTCTGTCGAGGAACTTCACAGGCCTTAAATTCTTTAAATTTGTCAAAGACTTGATTTATTCCTCAAGAAATATATCCATGTATTCCTTGAGAAGTCATACATAGATGAAACATAGTACAGACTTTCCCGGTGATGGAAGCTGACACGGGCCCAAACACATCAACGTGCACAAGTTCTAATATCTTGTTTGCCCTCTTAGCCAGAAGGCTGCGATTAACATATACGTGTTCTAGAAATCGAAATCCGGAGAACAATTAGACATACCTTCTACCATACCATCTCTATGCGATGTCAGAAGCCCTTCTCTCCAATATGTCCAAGCCTTTGATGCCCATAGCATGGTCTTTTCTCCCGAGAGGCTTGACTAGGCTTTCAGTCCCTTTCGGGAACCACTGAGCTGTTACACCCATCAATAGCAGTGCACCACCTTGTAGCTTGTCTGAGTTCAGTCCGAGCCCCGCATTAATACTGATGCTCCCCGAACCATCTTGCGGGCATCTTTCTCTAACCTTTGTTTTTTACATTTTGCATCATCCATCTTGCTTACGAGAAATCAGATTTACGGCCAATGTAGGAATATGCGAGAACACCCGGAAGTGTTCTAATCCTCCAACCTTGTAGCTTCGGCTTGACCTTTCCACGTACGGCCGATTCGGCCTTCCCCCATCATCCCTAGGAAGACATCACCACCATCATATTTCTCATACTCGCGGAGACCACTCCCTATGAGGAGTGAAGTGAAAAGATGCACACGAGTCAATCAACCATGACTCATGATCTACATGTGTATTTGAAGAAGAAGCCAAATACACATCCCCACCTCCATCCGAGTGGTTTTTGCCCTCTTGCGGAAAGGCATCATCGGATCCCTTTCCTTTCTCGGGAGCTTTCGTCTGGAGTCCTTTTGTAGTGCCCTTCTTTTGCGCATTTCAGCCACACCTTCCCCAAACTTTCAGGGGAGATTTAGATCTCCTCTAGATTAGATCTCCCACTCAAAACCTTATTCTTGTTTACGTTACCGGGACCTTCCTCGTACGGATAAGGCATCTCATTCGACCCTCCCTTATTTCCTCAGTCTCATTTCTCAGATACTTGGTGAGACAATGTCATCAAAATTCAAAACAGTTGTATTGCTACATTGCAATAGCAGTGTCCACGAATGCAGTGAAACCTAACAAATCGATGCACTTATCTTCTCCGAGATTTTAATATCAACGAACGTAATTGACTTACCACGGTATTGAAGGCATTGAATCTTTCTGTCCGCAGTCTCCATCCTTCATCCTCGGGTTATACGGCTTTTCCACTGGAACAACTTGTCGACTTAGATTGGTCTGAAAGTCCCAAGTTTTTCCCACAAATTCTTAGTTTGTAAGCTTCCCGGATACATTCAGCAATCTTGAATCGATACACAACCCGTGTGTGCTCTTAGCCAACCCGATCAGTTTCTTCCCGATCTTCATCGACATTTAGTTGGTTTAGTACCTGGATCACAGCGATCAACGTCTTTATCCACAATGAGATCCTCCATCTTGAGCTTCCACAACTCAAAACTGACCATTAAATTTCTCGATCTCTATCTTTCCGCCGCTCGCCATCTTCTTTCACCGCAAGAATCGATCCATGAGATCTCCCCCTTTGAGCGAGTGCACCCACGGAGCCCGGAAACAAAACCCTCAACAACAAAGGCATCCTTAGTGAAAGCTTGACTCATAGATACCAAATGCCAGAGTTTTAACCACGAGCAGAAATTATCTACACACGAATCTTATAACGAGAAAATAAACAATAGCGAGAGCATAAAACATAAAATAGATAAGCCACCAGAGATTTTCCCTGGATCTAGGTGGGACGACTGATTGATTTTCATTATATTCCTTTTAGTGTTACAACACATATATACATCTGCAGACATACATAAACCCCAATCCACCTTTTGGATTAGAACATAACCGTAGTTTCCCTTAATGGGATCTACAAAATACCGGGAGCCGAAAACCATCGAACCCCAAAACCATATGCCAAAACCATGCACGAAACCATAGGGCGGATCCGCCTTGGGGTGGTCACTGAAGCAAATTTTGGCGGAGGCTATTGCCCGAACCCCAACAGTGAGGCCCGATTCGCCTCGTGACTGACTAAATGACGCAACATACAGCACGTGGGGCTAATCGTGGAAAGAATATAACACATACCCAACATATAGAAAAAAAAATGCACAATGATATAAAATAACTGTACCATTACATATATGTCAGAAAATTATCTAAATTAAAAAACACCATGGCTAAAAACTATTCCATATGATGAAGTTATGGCCTTGTAAAACTGCAAAAATGAGGTTAGAGCCCCCACCCAACTATCAAAAAATCAGTTTTCACTACATCAAACTACAAAAAACTATACCATTGAAAAAAAGAATTAAAATACAAATCTTAAAAAAAACACTTGAATCTAAGTATGTAAAATTGATATATCTTAGTTACAATCTACCTAAAATTTAGAAGTGAATCCATCAAAGGGTTGAAATTCCATGTGGCACAACTTGATAAAGTTGTTAATTGTACTTATAGCTAAGTTGGTTGAGTTTGCATATGAGTGTGTTTTTGAGTTGAGTAGAGTGATGTGAAAACCTTGGGTGATGCCATGTGCCAGGTCCCTTGGAGGACCCTTGCGGTAAGAGTGTTGGTTTAAAAATTTTGAAAACTAATTAGAGAATTTCATGTGAAGGAGGGGGAGTGTATTTATTTTTTGAAATATATATTGTCCAAAGTGTTTCTTCCTTGTGGTTGGAGAAATCTATAAGGATGGTTATATGGTCAGTGAATAATGGACTCGGTGGTGACCATGGATTTATCCTAGTGGGGATTTAATGAAGTGGCATGTGAGGGATTAGTTAAGTTCCATTGGGTTGTACCAAGTCATTAGTGGAGGATGTAAAAGGGTGAGCTTGAGGGATAGGCGGCCACGGAAAATGGGAGGGTGGGGTGCTTAAGAAGGAGATATGTTGGAGGGTTAGGTCGTTAGAAATGGAAGGAAAAGGTTCCAAAGAATGGGATATGGTTGAAGTGTGCACTAGTATAATTAGTTTCAACAAAATAATCCATTGCTATAAAATTCAATTTTGTTTAGAAAAATAAAGGCGCCTAAAAACACTATTTTTTAGAAAGTAATTAAGAAAAAAGATTTACAAAGAACCAAATTTGAGAGGAATATCCACATCTAAGAGTATATAGAGCCTTTTCCTAAGAAAATCAGTGTTCTTACCTATTTTGGTTGTTCTTGTTAATTTTTTGGAAGCTCAATGACAAATTCCAATTGTTGGACTAAACTCCTCATTTCGAGAGGACCAATTTTGACTTTTGAAGAACTCAATTTGGAAAGAGAAAGTTTATTTTTATTTGAAGCCCACAATGTCACATTGTCTGGTCGGCCCTAAAGAAAATTGGTCACCCTTGGAGGCCTATATCAAATTCAAGTGTCCCTCATTTGGATACCATCATCAATCATCTTCCTCTTTCTCTTCTTTGGATGCAGAGTTAAGCATGTCTAAAGTGAGTTCGTGGAATCTAGTTCATATAGGTCTAAGTTGCGAGTGCGAATCTTGCATGTGCGATTATGGATTTGGTTTCTAGTCGTAGGGTTGACACGGACATTTTTTGGTTATAACCCAAAATCACACAAGCTCATGCATGTGGTTGAAGAAGCTCAACCGCATGCGAAATCTTCCTCCTTGCGGTTGTGATCTAGGGTTTTAGTTTGACAATTGATGCAGTTGACCACAAATTGGGAAAGCTAAATTTGGTCTGTATTTTTTTCAAGGTCATACTTATGATATCATTTTGGTTTATATTTTTGGATATTTTTGTATGGGCTTATTATACTCTATGTTGGGAAAATTTACAAGAATCTAATAGAAAAAATAATTCTGAAAGGGTTTTCCCCCTTGTGGGGTTTTCCCTGGTCATTGACCCGAATATGGTGTCTCTTGTTGATGTGTTGATTGTCTCCTATTTTCACTACATTATTGATCTATATTCAATTACTATTGATTGATTAAAAGTATTAATTGTTATTTAAATATTGGTAATTGAAAAAAATGAATTGGGCTAAAGTAATTGAAACAACATAGAAAAGTGTAAAAATTAACATGGTATCGAGCTAAGGTAAAGAATCCAAAAGGATGCAAGAGCGAAAGAAACGTCTTTGGAAAGTTGAAGGAGACTCTCTAATCGAGTAAATATGTCAACATATTACTTCAAGGAAAATGAGAAGCTTAGTGACTCATCTAACTCCCGCTACGTGGAAGAAGCGGGTTGGAAATCCTAGTTGATGACAATGATGCTTTGGAATACATTCAAGAAAAATACATTGACCTTCGGAGAATGGCTTCTCTTTGCCCTACCAAGAACAAGTACAAGAGAGGTGAGAGTTAGAAATAAAATAAAATTATAGCTGATGGTTTACAAGGCCGTACTTGCTTATTTGGATATTTGAATAAGTATAAGGATGTGTATGATAAGTTGGTCGGCTTATGTATGAAGTCAAAATTTGGAATGAAATCATCACCTTGAAATATCAACTAAAGGACATGAAGATGAATAAAGGAGAGATTATGCAATCACACATAACATGTTGATATCTCGTCTTAAATATAAATTAGAGGAGGGTTGGATAAATTGTACCTGATAGGGGATTGGTGATTCTAACTCTTAGAGGTATGCATCTTGTTTGGGAAACCTTCATTACCACCATAATAAATACTGATAGTTTTATGTCATTTTGATGAACTTGTTGGAAACCTAACTCAAAAAAGAATAATCCGGGATGATTTCAAGAGATGAAATTCATAATCATGGAGAAGAAGAACCCTACATTTGTTACTCAAGATAAGAATAAAAGGGCAAAAGGAATAACATTTGGTTAAAATAGATCCTCTCCCAATTCAAGGGAATCTTATAGAATAATAAGGGATAGAATGTTTCAATTGTCCTGGCTTGTAGTCATTATGCCCCAAGGCTTGTCCGAAAGCAAAATGCTCCAAGATCTATCGAAGCTACAATAGCAACATGTATGATGATAGAAGAAGAAATGATGATATAAAAAGAAGCAATGATGGAAGAAGAATTGATGGTAAAATAAGGAGTGTTATAGAATAGAGAGAGACAATCAAATAAGAAGGAATACTGCGGGTGATCGTGAATAAAGTCCTCATCCTTAAAATAAGTCAAGAAACTCTAGGTATGAAAGTAAAGTGCTGCTAGATGATCTGAATACATTCTTATTTTAACCCTCTCTAGTTCTTCTCCTATGGATTCGCCACAATATCTAGTTGGTAGATAGTGAAGACTAAAGGAACCTCACCGGGTATAAGGAATTCCTCTCAAATTTGGTTGAGAGGGAGACAAGTTTGAAGTTTATTCTTGAGCACACCTCTACATGTATTTAGTGATGGGATTTAGTATCATTGATTTGAACTATGGAAAATATATTATTATTCATGAAGTAATGTATGTCCCAGAATTGAATAAGAAATTGATATCTATTTCTTCCTTATAATACCAAAAATAGAATAACCTTTATTAATGGAAAATTTACTAACTTGGCCAAAGGAATCTCGGATGAAAGATGCCTTTATCTTGGGATCTAGAGTGGGAAGACTATATAGAGCCACTATAATACCTATTCTAGAAATAGTCTATGACATTAATCATCAAAGAGAGCTATGGTACCAAAGTAAAAAGAATTATATGGGACTATTCCCCTCTAATAGGATCCAGATCAATGATAATTCTGAAAAAAAATTGGAGTAGTTGTGAAAGATCTTATGGCGAGAAGAATAAATTATGAAGGATTGTGTATGGAATGATGCATCTTCAAAATAGCTATGCGAGAATGAAGTATGAAGCAAATGATAGCATTGAAAGGTACAAGGAAGAAGAAGTGTGTTGAGCATATTTTGAGGTTTCATGTAGAAGGCAAAGAGAATACTCTCATTAGAAAATTGAAGAAAATATTATGTGGTTTGAAGAAAGCTCCCCAGGAGCCTATGACCAAATTGGCGATTCTGGTGAAGTTTGGGTTCCTGAAGCCGTGTACGTCTGGACCTCCACTTCAAATTGGTGCAAGGTATGACTGATTTGATTTTATATATTGAAAAAAATATTCTTGGCAGGTAGTGAGCCTCTGATGATCAATCATAAGAAGGATTATGGTCCTAAGATATACTTTCATAGATATGAGTCTATATGGATACATAGATGATGATTGGGCTAAAGACTTCTGTCATAATTCGATTGATGAGTAGAATGCAACATGGATTGATGTGACCCACTCGAGTAAGAGTCTGGTTAATCTAGGACCAGGTCGATTCTCCCCCTGCCTAGCTCTCGGGTGAGTGAGATGTATGGCTCCTAAGAATGAGGGATCTTTGGAAACTAGGGTATCACCCCTATATGTCACCCATATCGTGGAAGATGTTTCTCCCCTATCTTAGACTAGCATAGTACACCATAGTTGGCATCTAACTTTCCCATATGTGTGTTGGCTACCCAGGTTAAGGCATGATCCTTACCATTTATGGTAAGTGGCATCCCCATTACACAGGATAAATCCCTATTGCGGACAGAGCGATCTCCCTAGTATCCCAACAAATAACTAGAAACAAACGGACATAATAATATCTCTTTCCCTAATCTATTTTCATTTATATTATCAAAACTAGAAAAGAGAGAGTGATGCTCTTACCATTTAGCGAGATGCTTGAGTGAAGACCTTGCCTTTTGTCCCAGAAGAAGTTCGTAAATGTTGAGAAGAAACCTATAACCACAAACATGCAAAGAATCAAAAACATCTGCGAGTATAATGATAATATAACTACCAACAACTAACGATCGAGAGATTAAAATGTAATTTCTTTAATGAATCTGGAAAACAACACAATGAGAAAAAGTATCCAAATGTATTATTCAGGAATATAAAGAGAAATATTACAACCAAGCCTTGATGTCATACAATTTCTCCCATATGCCTTCCCAATCTTCCTCCTTGGTTAACGAGGCTTTCCACTCTAGAATGACTAGCATAAGATTATCATAAGTGAACCCCCTAACCTTGTAGGATTCGGCCTCAATTTATAGGAGAAACTAAGGAGGTTTAGATCCACTAATAGAGAGGGGTGTGATCCACAAATTAGGAGTATTAGGGTTCCTTGATCCAAGGGGATCAGCTCCATAATTAGAGGTTGCTTCAGTAGTGACTCAAAGGCTTTAGTTGGAATAATATCATAGCCTAACTATGCTTCTAGAGAGTTCATTTTCACCTTTACTTTATTTTAAATGGGGTGCACATGTTTTTAATGGGAAATTGAGCGTAAGAAGTACGTAATTAATCTTAGTAATATCCATGCATGCACGAAATGACCGCAAAAGTGTGCGGGCCATCTTTAAGAAGTATTTGAGAACTATTTTCCCGAGTTTCCAAGACTTGGTTAAGGAATATATGTTTTGATTCTAAACCATGAGTATGGATGGTGGTAGATCCATATTGACCATAAAATTCGGGGTGACAAAATGACATGTAACAATCCCACTCAAGCTAGGTAGTGCAAGTTTTCTACCATAGACTCTTTAGGGTCATGATAGAAATATTAGCATATAATAGGATAGGTGTGATCCTTAGCATTTAGCAGTAGAGATAATCCCTCTTATTATCGCTAGGTAGTGGGACTTATCCTTACCTCATAAGATGATGGCATCCCTCTTATTGTTTTTGGTTTCTAAAATTGTTAACATTGGATCCCCGCTATGATTTTCTTGGGTCATAGCATTGGCTCTCAGGCTGGAAGAGTTTCTAGGTCATAGCATTGGCTCCCTGTGGAAGAGATTCCCGGTGAGCAACATTGACTTCCCAGCTGGAAGTGGGTCAGTTGGTAGAAGTGGATCCCAGATGGATAAGGTTGGTGGTCTAAGCTCCCCTATGATTATTCTTCTTTATATTTGAGAATGTTTCAACGAGATAGAGTTGAGTAGGAAATGGGATATGATGATATTATGACAAGATAATTGCAATGATTACATGATGCAATTGGAATTTCTCCCTTAGCTAAGAGGGAATGTTAATTTTTTGGAAATAATTGAAAAAATTCCCAACTATTGGACTAGACTCTTCATTGAGAGGAATAATTTTTACTTTTGAAACCTCTGGTTGGAGCAAAGGAAAGTGTATTTTTTCGTTTAATCCTACAATGTCACAATTGATTAGGTCAAACCTAAAGAAAATTGGTCACCCTTGGAAGACTATAAATACAATTCAAGTAACCTAATTTGTGTTGAATTTCCACAATCTTGGATCTAGGATAGAATCTTAAAATAGTTTACGCTACCAAACCAAGAATCTCAATGATACTACTTTTCACAGTGGAATATAAACAACAGTAAATCACATATACACCGAATATAGATAACTTTTTACAATTTTCAGCCCAACTTCGTTATATTAACAACATATGATACAACAGTCTAGGGCTCTCGTATCAGGGATAATGGCCCTCATACATCCACTAGTACAAGATACAAAACAAGATAATCTGACCATCTCAATGTAGCATGCTCTCAAAGCCCCACTTGGTCGTACCCAGTATTCCCAGTCCTTCAGCTCCCGATATGCAACTCCTGCCTCTGTCAATGCTCCAAGTCCATCTCACCACTGAACCTAGGTTGTCAATCTACTCTCTAGTTGATCATTTGTCCACCAATGCATCACATAAAAACTCCTATAGATTTTTTCACAGCTCCACTTGTGAACAACTCTCAGTATTCCCGTTTTTTCTCCTCAGCTACTCAGGGATTTCATCCCACTATGGTCTTTTTGTGCTACAACAATGAAGACCAATATAGTGCATGAAGGGTTTCCACCTGTCACAGCAATATGTCCATCTCCCATAATGAACACGGGCTAGGATTACTACCCATCATCTATTATAGAATTCCTTCTCCACACACAAGTCTCGAGCTCCACAAAATGATCCTCATTGATTAGACCATTGAGCTCCAATAACTTCCTTTCTAACAGCTACCTTTTTCCATCAAGGTGTTGCACATCGGGCTCCAACATGGAAACATCATGTTGTCCTCTAGCAAACCATAAATCTCCAATCCACGTTCACACTCGGTCCACTCTCACGTTTCCCTCCAATAATCCACGAGTGACCTAGTCCACATTGTAGCTTCTGCACCTAGCTAGGGCATCCTCATACCTAGGACACCCATACACATGGTTGCCCACAGACTCCACCAATCTGCCCTTTGATTTTTCAATAGAGGGGCTATTGCACAAGTCTAGGCACCAACAACTACTGCAACATATTCCCACTAACTAGGGCATCTAACAGTCCATGTAAACCCTATCTCTTGGTTGATATAGTCCTCGAGATCTAACCTTTCCTAGGATATCCTCCAACTTGCATCCAACTGTCACCAAGGATTCATCTACAACCTTAACTCATTTTTTCCTCCTTTTCCTTGATTTATGTGCTTTATTGTTCTAGATTACTATCACTATTTATGACACTCAAAACTATGAGACAACGCTCCAAATTTTCTAATACATACATGCGATTGCTATGTGTCCCTTGCTCAATATGTTGCCTCCTTTTCTGCCCCTACTAGGTCCTTTCCTCACACAGTTTCTTTTGAGATCCTCTTCAAGATACCTTACAGCATGTGGAAATACTACAGCAATAGGACTCATCCTCCTAGCAGAGGATACACCCTTTTTCAATTGCGATGAGACTTCATGTGACTTTGACTTGGGGGGAAGAGCTTCCCTAGGCCTTACATCCCCTTAAACAGGTCACCTAGCATAATGCTATAGCATCTCTTCTCCTGTGGCTTGAACAGAGACACAACCCACATAATTATAAGCTCAGAAATCACAAAAGCTCACCTCTTTAGCCGCGGCCTAATTTGGCAAGGGTTCTGCTATCCAAAGCTACCCAAACAACCTTCTTACGTGGTTGCTACAGGCATAGACATCTACAGCTACGACACTCAAAGGATCTACGCCAAAACCTTCCAATAAGTCTCCCTCTATCCCTTCACACTAGCTGCTTTAGATTTCGATTCCTCCCTTTGAGGAATCTGCTCCAACACAAGAGAAATCTCCCTCAACTCGTGCTCCTTTTCTCCTAACTTCGTTGCCTCAGATGTTGCCCTAATTCAGAGGTACCCTTTGATGTGTTTCTCACTTAGATGGATGATTAAATAACTCTCAATTCATCTCCTTTATATACTATATATAAGGGATCCTCCAACGTCCCATAAGGGTATTTTCCAACTATCATAGGTTTTCTTATCACCAAGCTGACCTAGACTCTAACTCATGCAAATCCATACATAACTTTAAAAATTCATATCTCCTTAACAACAACTCAAAATCAGATGATTCTCATTGTGTTAGAATCTTCACGCTGAGAGTTATCATTATCATCCATCACATGTTGAAAAATCTTCACGGTTTTGGCCCAAACATCGATTGGTGCAAAACCCCAAGTTTGGTTTCTAAGCCCACAAGCCTACTTGTGGCACTTTTACCTCCAACCCTCAAAAACTAGGGCTTGGAGTACCTCCCAAGCTACACAATAAATAAACAATTTGGATACCATCATCAATCATCTTCTTCTCTCTCTTATTTGGATTGGTTCACACAGGTATGAAGTGATTTCGTGGAATCTAGTTCGTACAGGTCTAGGATTGCAGTGTCTGAAGCTTGCACGTGTGATTAGGGTTTTTGGTTTCTAAACGCAGGGTTAACACAAGAATTTTTTGGTTATAACCATAGGTACACAGTCTCATGCATTTGGTTGGAGAATCTCAACCGCAAGCATAACTCTTTCTCCCTACATTTGGGATCTATGATTTAAGTTTGATAGTATATTGTAGTTGATCGCAGATTGGGAAAGCTAAAGTTGATTAGTATTTTTGTTGGGATCATACTTCTGATATTTTTTGGTTGATATTGTTGGATATTTTTGTATGGGCCCATTCTACTCTCTGATGAATATTTTATGACAATATAATATAAGAAGAATTACAAACGGTTTTCCCCCTTGTGGGATTTTTGCCTAGTCATTGACAAAATCTGGTGTCTCTTCTTGATGTATTGATTGTTTCCTATTGTCATTGCATTATTTTTCTATCTTCAATTACTATTGATTGATTAAAAGTATTAATTTTGATTTAAATATTGTTAATTGAAAATTTTAATTGGGCTAAAGTAATTGAAACAACATAGAACAATGTAAAAATTAACAGCTCTAGATACAACCATATTGTTGGTTTTATCCAAAAAAAATTTAAAATGATATATCTAAGAATATGATTGGCTTAAAAAAAATCAATAGTCAACCATAATCATGGTTTGTCCTAAAACATTGTGATACCATATGAGAAAATTCACATAGCCTTAAAATCTAGAAAAACAACAAACTCATAAATTGACATGGGATATATGTAGTGAAACCATTAAGGGAAACATCCATAGAGAAAATGGGTAATGCTCAATTATTTCTCTCAAAATTTCACTACTTGTATAATCAGGACCTAGGTCCTTTATTTGTATAGTATATTCTTGCATGCAACCTACATGCACATGACTCTTTTATTTCTTGTTTAATAAGCCAATAACTCAAATATTTTATGAGTTAAAATTGGATAAACTTGGGCTATATCCATGAAATGGTTTATTAATATTTATTTATTATACATAATTAATTATTTGGATGCGCATAATTATGTAAATGATTGATTAATGTTTTTTTTTTTTTTTTTTTAGATCGAGACAATCTTTGAACATAGATCGAGACAATCTCCAGAATAATTGAGAGTTGCCTCGAGCAAGGCCCGGTTCAAATCCAACGGTCGCCACTATAAACCTAGGCTAGGTGCAATGTACCGTAAGCCGCACACAATAGCAATTAACTTTATGCCTCAACAAGAGCCGAGGACGTCCGCTATGGGCCCTCTACTCTCTAAATGATTGATTAATGTTATGCACGTAATTATCCACCAACAAAGGGCCACTGCTCATGAGAATTTAAAGGTGCTTCACACAAAAGAGGATCCCATCATGAAAAATATATATGGGATTTTGAAATTCATGCCCACCATGTCCCCTAAAGAATAAAACAATAATCTAGTAATGAAAATAGAAGAGGCAGAGGTAATAAAATCCATTTAGGGATTGGATCTAGATAAAACCTTGGGAGTTAATGGCGTTGTCATTCAATTATGTTGTACTGTTGGTGTTTCATAAAAATTAATATATGATGTGTGCTTGAATTAATTTTTTTAAATCCAAGGTGGAAGGTGGGATATAATATTCGCTCTTGGCCCTCATTTAAAAGAAAGTAATCCCACTTTTTTGCAATTTTTCACCCTATTTCCTTATGTAACACTGCATAAAAAACTATATTAAAGATTATGGTAAACTACCCAAATAATCTTCCAGCACATTTAATTTCCAAGAATCGAGGTGGATTCATTTAGAAGAGTAAAACTATAGATGGCATAATCCTCGTGCAAGATGCAATCCATTCAAGTCGAACCCACAATGATAAAAGTATGTTTATTTAGATAGGCATGCAAGTAGATTTTATGAAGTTAGATATTTTTTTCTCTATGAATTTATTCATCAATTTTCTTTTGAACCCATTTCATAACTTGGATAAATTCCTATATCAAGTAGCCATAATCCCACCACTGATGAATGACACATACTAGTTTCTTTCACTACTCCCATTATTCCCAATATTGTATATTATAATGGAAAAAACAATAGGAAGGAAATTAGAGCAAGAAAGAAGGATGGAAAGCATAATGGGAATTAAATTTCCAAAGGCGTAAACCTAATTAATCATTCACAATTTGTGGATGACACAATATTTCTAGGTGGTTCTTTGTGACAATTGCCAAAGTATTCAAAAACATAAGAAACTCTTTTTTAGATGTTTGGAGGCATTATAAATAAATGCAAAAAGAACTTTTTTTTGTTAGAACACTTGGCCTCAAATACTTCGGCACATCACTGATATGTTATAATTATTACTAGTAAATATGTGTATTTCATTCATATTCTTCGGTATACCAATAGATATGAAACATCCCAATGCTCCTTATTAAGAACATATTCTTTAGAAAAAGAAAAATTACTAGGTGGGGTTCATGTTGGTTAAATTCGATAGGTTTGGTGATTTTGATCAAATTAATCCTCTTGACATTTCTTATATATAAGGGAATAACTCTTTTAGCTCCAATTGGTATTATACAATCCACTGGGAGAGAAATGACGAAGTGATGATAACAAGGTGGATGAAACAACAACAACAAAAATATCATCTTATAAACTAAGAGCAATGGGTTTGATGATTAAAGTTCCAACCTTTGTGAATCTATTATTAGGTGTGAAAACCATTTTGAAATTAGTCTTAAGAACCTCAACATGATGGAAGGTTGTAATCTATAAAAATATATGTTGGGAGGTTAGCTATAAATCTTGTAATTTCTAATCCTAGAATCAATAGGCTATCCAATATGATGATTGTACAAGTTAATGACTCCATTATTTCAAAAACAACTTTCCTAGGTGCCTAGAAATGGTGAATTGATTCACATATGGAGAAAAAATATCTTAGGCTTCAAGTCATTGTCCCATATTTCATCTCGTAAAAATATCAAGAAGTGGTTGTAATCTATAAATGAAGGACTTATAGCCCACTCGCTTCACCAGTGTAGATCCTCTATATAATTAAGTTTTTATATCTCTTATTTGTGTCATAAATATATCTATATTCTTATTGTAGCCTACACATAACAATTAGCTAATAATTTCAATCAATAAACCCTTTTTTCTTAGTTAAAAATGCAATTTATTGAAAATGAAAAATGTCTCTTTGAAATGTACAAGGTTGAGACACCATCATAACTCTATGTGTTATCAGTTTTGATTCTAGTAGTTATATACCAATGTTGCTTGCATCCATAATTTTATATAACACTACTAAAATGAAGAAACACACACACACACCTACATGCACACGCACACACATTTCCCAATATAATTAAGAATAGAGACGCTAATATCTTTTATGAATGTAATATAAAGAAAACCTAGCTTTATTACTGCACATCAACGACAACTTGATTTTTCCCCTTCAGTTTCACAATGAGACAAAAGGTTCCCCGCATTATCAAGAAATAATTTCACTAGAATTAACCATGAGCGAGATGTTCTAGCCTTGACAAAGCATAGAATTCTTCCTCTATATCACTAATAAACAACACATATAAAAGCATTCAAATGAAATCCAACAATCTACATGGAAGTATTCTTTAAATTGATATGTAATTTATTCCAACAATTCTTAATTATCCATACTCCAACAATAAAGTGGTCACATTCTAACATTAGCAATGAAGAGGACACTCTAGATATGATAAATGACACCATTACCTAGCTTTGAATTTATATATGTAATTCACACAACCATTAATGGTGAAACACCCTTAATTTCCATGGAGAAGAAAAAATTGGACAATACATAGGGGAGGAAATTCCTCAATGTTATTCAAATGATAAGCGAAGAGGTAGAGCTACTGAAATTAAAATAAAATGAATGAAATAACCATATTAGAAGTAAAGAGACCTTACTAAAACACGGTGAATGAGGTAATTACCAATAATGCAATATATATTGCACCAATATGAGCCAATTACTTGAACCACAATGACAAGTGATGAGAGGGAGAGTGATTAAAGAGTTCACGGATTAATTTAGTGACACAATTTACCAGATTATGTTCACATGAAGTGAACCACCAAATTCCAAACATCTATACAACTGTCTAGCCTCCATTGAATGGATATCAACGTACTAACCTATGTTTTCCTTGTGTGGCTTGCTTGCAACCTCAACCTCTAGATAATGACTCTTTTCGGGATTAAGGAAGTGCATATGATCTCTTAATAATGAAAAAGATATCGGGATTAGTTTACTTATATGCCAAACGACCTCCTTCATTAAAAAATTATTTGCTATATAGTGGTCTCCTGAGATAAAGAAATTTCATTCCTCGTAGATAGAATTAAAAAATCAACTAAAAGTGAAATAATCACATAATGGCACTCTTAAATCTTCATCAAAGAGTAAATATAATGATTATTAATTCATATTTTATGGATTTCAATATATATTGGTGAATTAAATTTTGAGAAAATTCAATAGAACTACAACTGGATTTTTTCAGTAGTATAGTTGGAACACTCTAAACAATATGCTAAAAAATGTTAATGAGTAGCATACAAAACACATATATAATATTATAATTTCACATTACTAACAAGTGATAACTATAATTTCATCCCATAGAGATCAGACACCAACAAAATCAGGTTAATATTTAACATAGAGACTTTAATCTATAAACATAAATGGGAAAACTAGCTTCATATGGTTGATTATTTTTCATTTAAACAATCTTTGGTTATAGTGAATTTCAAGGCTCTACAGCCATTCAACAATTCATACAACTCCTTTTCCTTTGTATTCTCTCCTATTGGCATAAAATTACCCTTTAAGAGTGAAATTACAAGAAGAAACAAGGAAATATGACGTAATACAAAATCCACGAGGCCTAACCTTTCATGCCCATCCTTGGATTTTTCTCTCCTCTTTTCATTTTCTATTTCATTTAATTCTTGATTTCCTTTCTTTTTTCTCATTTACTTTTACATTTGCAATGTCTTCAATAACTTATCTAACCTGCTTTAATTACTGAATTTCATTTGCAAGTATTGATTCTTATAACCACACACTTGTTTGAATCCATTTCAAATCAAAAAATTTCATAAAGATGCTTTTTAGGCTCCAAAATCTTAGTGAAAACCAATTGGGATCAATGTGCATTCTATCAACTTCTCTAGAACATGGCTATAACTCTAGCACCTAGTTATAGCTCCAACTTTGGCTCATGGCTCTAGCCGCTAGCTTAGATTTTGTAAATGGTTATGGCTTTGGTTTTTGGCTTCTATGCATCAATTCTTAGTTCTCAAAAATATTTAGATATAAACTCTCCACTAAAAATTTGTTTCCATTTTCAGTGTGCAAATTTGTTCCATCTCAAACCTAGACATGGTCTATCTTAGTAACCAATGAAGGCTAATTTGAATTTTGCTATGTTTTTGTTAAGTGAGATCATCATAGCTATGACGTAATGCAATGATTTGGAAGAAGAAGTGAGGGTTTCTTATTTTTCTAGGATCATTTTTTTCCTATCATGGAAACAATTCTTCACATCAAACTCTGAAATCTTTAGATTTTGCAATTTGTTAATGAAAACTCCTTCATTCCCTTGCTCAAAAAAATACATGTATATCTTTATTTAGGAAATGTGTGAGTGCTTCATTCTTTCAATCTCTATCACCATGGGAAACAAATGAGATGCATTGAATGACGTTTTACATGCCCCACATGCTACTTGTAGGAGAATTTGAACATTGGGAGGTTGTTTCACTAGATGGTGAATCAATATTAAACCAAATCATAATAAAAGAAACATCATCTCATGTCTGAGATTCCCCTCTTCTTTTGATCTGAAATTAAAGATGAACACAGCATAATACATATAACACCATAAATACAAATATGCAGCAGAAATAACACTTCATTTCATTAATATCAAAGAACTGAAATATGCTTATAAATAGAATGGAAATAAACTAGCTCGAGCGATGGTAGCTTATATCTAGGAAGAGATGTGGTGGCTACATGCCATTGAAATGTGTTACAATGAAGCTCAAAGGTCTATTTATTATTGAGAATAAATGGAAAATGTTGAAATTGGCAACAATAAATATTGAAAATGGCACCTAGGGGACTTTTGATTTGATTTTCCCTTAATTAAATTAGAAGTAAAATTGTAATTTCCATCACATGACAGCTTGTAAGTGTTAACTGAATCACGAAGAATTATTTATCTTAGCTAATTCGAGTTGAGGTTCAAACTGAAAGCATGTAGAGTTCTTCCTAATTCTTAGGGGTTCCAGTTAAAGTTATTTATGAGTTGTAATTAGTTAACTCAATTATTTGAGTTAAAATCAGTTTAACTAGTTCTAACTGAGAGATGAGCTAGTGATAGGTCCAGTGAATTAAATATTATTTAATTCACAAGTAGTGATCAATAAACTAACTGATAATTCTCTATAAATATTTGTTTCATGTCATTTCTAAGGAAGGCCCAATTGAGATTGCATTTAAAGGGAAGATAACTATCAGTTGTATAATTAGAAAATTGTACAGGACATGCATGAGTTCATCAGGATGCCTTGAAGGAATTTCGCAATTAATTCTTGGGAATTTCCTTATTAATAGGGCCACAATTCCTCCAATAATGACTAAGCAAGGTTGGTTAGACATAGGTTGAGAATTCGTTAAGTATTGGACCAATTTTGCTTAGATCAGAGCGAGACAATCAATAGAGTGCAGAGGTTTCTCAGAAACGGAAATAGCATTGCATTTTTCCATGAGCTCGACTTTAAGAAATATACAAATAGTGGGGTTTTGAGAAGTTTCTTTCCCCAGATACATCTTGTGTTTTGTGATTGATAATTTCTTTCTCTTACTTGTTATGTGATTATGCGATCAAAATTGGTTTCTGCAATTTGTACAAGTGATTCAGTATTTTTTTTAGTACATTACAAGATGAGTTGAATCCCTTTGGATAATTTATACAGAAAAACATAAAAATCCAAAAAACTAACCCTAGGGTATGAATCGCCAAAACTGTGGGCCCCATTGGGGTAAATTGGTCCATCAACTTCTCGAGGTCGTAACTTTGGCACACGATATTTGTTTTACGTGCACGACACCTCGTTAGAAATATCTATCTGAGGAATACAAATTTTCAATGCAGACATAATTAAATGACACATGTATTCTTGTTTTCCAAAAAAATGTCGTTTAGGGCCTCAAAATGGCTTCGACAGTTCAGGACCCGAAAATTTGCCAAAAATAGTAAACTATGCTATAATTAAGGAAACTAAAAAATTGAAAGAAACAATGGTGGGGGTCCAAGTGGAATAGGCGGGTGGCCACCAATATCCACCTGGACCATCTTTCTCCTACATCCATTGAACAACCATATGTTTTCTTAGTGATGTAGACCTCTTATGCTACTGGAACTCCTTGGAAAACTTCTATTTTGTGGAGTAGAGTTGCAAGGAACTCTTCATCCACTTTACTCTTCACTCTCAAGACTCTTCTCTTCATTGTGTAGTTTTTAGGGTGAATATTTGGATGAGATTTCCAACAATTTACCTCTTATTGGCCATTCAACTTGTAATGGTGGCAAAATTCTTAGCAATACAATATAGATTACTTGAAACAATCCTTTTCTTCCTATGCCTCTAAATTTGTTGCTGGTTTTGAGAAGTGTCCTTGTCATTGCTCCTCTAAAAACACTTTGGCTAGTGGCACTTGGCTTGCTTCTCCCAGCAAAATGCCTCAATATGACCTTTCTTTTAATAGAATGAGCATTCCTCTGAGTACCAATAGTTGAAAACAATATCTCCTTTCTTTTTCTATCCATAAACAAGAGATGTTTTGTTTGGTGCAAACGTATTTACTCTTTGTCTTCTTATTTTATTTGATATTCTTTCCACTTGTTTTAATTGATACTATAGACTGAATCTTTACACTTTATTCATCATTTCCCTATTTACTATAATAAGGATAGAGTGGGAGCGTTCATTGCTATGAATATTTCTTATAATGATCATTACAACTCTAGCATGTTTATTTCCTTCACGAAAGTGGTCTTCATGGTCATGGAATTTTCTTTTAAGCCATTGAAACACCGGCCTTCATGGTTTACCCTTGGTATGAATACAATGGGACTTACGATGTACTTTATTCTCTTACATATCTTTTTCCATGGTAGTCCATCTTCCCTAACAATTTTAAACTAGCGCCCTTGGTATTATTTTCAAATTGATTAAAATACTATTAAGAAAAGTATAAGGGAGTTGAATTTATCATAGTTGTCATGGTAATGGTATTGACCTCAACATTGGTAATGGAAGGTTGCTTTGCTTGCTTAGTATCTTTGATAACTGCTTGTACTTTTTCTAATGCTTCTTCAAAAAATTTCCAACTTGTATTGTAGTTGAGTAATTATTTGAGTGAGCATATCCTACTAGCTATTTATTTGGGATGAAATTTTCTCCCAATTGCACAAGTTTCACTCTCCTCTTGTCCCAATCTATCGTAATAATTATTAGGGAGACTTTGTATTCATCAAATTGCTTCTTTGACAATGGCATTAGTTTGGTAGAGGTATCAAGTTTATTTTCCAATTATACCATCATTTGGTCAAACATTGAAACCTTATTCTTCAAGTGCTTATTCTCTTTTTGAATCTACACATTGATGGGTTGTAACTCTTCCAACTTTTCTCTTTTTTCTTTACCCATAATAAGCTTGTATTCTCTTCAAAAAAAATTAGTTGTATAATATTCAAGGATTTGATTTCTTTGATACCTTATGATCCTTAAACAAGAGAACTATAGCCCACTTGCTTCACAAAAATGGATCCTCTAAAAATTAACTTCTAATATACGTTCTTCATGCAATACACAAATTTATGTTCTCATTGTAGTCTACACACAACTAGCTAACAATGTCAATAAAGAAACCTGTAGTTACATAATTAAAAATGTAATTGAGTGAAAAAACCAAAATATTTTTTTTAATGGATGAGGCTAAGACATCATCATAGATATATTAGCTATCAATCTTCATCCTAGTGTCAAAATACCAATGTTGTTTACATCAATAGTTTTATACGACACTCCCAAAAAGAAGAAAAAAATGTCTAAACATACATATATATTTCCCAATATTATTAAATAATAGAGGTGCTAGTCTTGTTTATGAATGCAATAAAAACTAGCTAGCTTTACTATTGCACTTCAACAACAAATTGATTGTTCCCCTTCAATTTCACAAGGAGATAAATGTTTCCCAACATTATCAGGAAATAAATTATCTAGAATTAATCTTGAGTGAGATCTATAACCTCAACAAAACATACAATGCTTAATATATATCACCAATAAAAAACATGGGTACATGTATTCATTGGATTCCAACAATCTAAAGGGAAGTAATCTCTCTATTGGCATGCAACATATTCAAGTAGAAACTAATTACTAATACTCTAGCAATAAAGTGATCATATTATGATATTAAAAATGTAGAGGATACTCCAACTATGATAAATGACACCATTACCCAGTGTTAAACTTTTATATGGAGATCCAACCCTCAATCTATTGTAAATTTTCCTCCAATTTACAAGGAGAAGAAGCATTTCCATAATACCCAAGGGAGGAAACACCTCAAATTTATTCAAGTGATAAAGGAAGAAGTTGAGCTTGTGCAATTAAAATAAAAGCAATGATATAACCATATTAAAGGTGAAGAGACCTTATTAAAACATGGCGAATGAAGAAATTATCATTAATACCAGAGGTATTACACCAAGATGAGCCAAAAACTTGAGCCATGGTTGAAAAGGTGATAAGGGGGGGAGTAATTAAAGAGTTCATGGATTAATTTAATGGAACACGTTAGTAGGCCATGTTCACATGGAAGGAACCATACAATTCCAAATTTTGAACCAATTGTATGACTTCCATTAAATGCAAAGTGTTCTACCAACCTATGTATGCCCTATATAGTATATGGCCTCAACCTATAAGTAGTGACACTAAGAAATATGAAGGAAATGTATATAACCTATTAATAGTGAATGTGATGGGAATTGATTCACTTATATTCCAAATTACCTTCTCATTGCATGATTATTTGTCAGTTGATTATCTCCTGAGATAGAAATGCCATTCCTTATATACTAAATTAGAAACTCAGCTAAAATTCCAACAATTAGTTAATGATAACCCTAGATATCTCATCATATAGTAAATTGAATGGTGATTGATTCATAGTTATATTCTTTAATAGATATTGTTGAGTGAAACTCAAAGTAAATTCAATGGAACTACAACTAGAATTTTTCCAGCACTATTGGCACACTCAAAATATTACACTAAATGTAAATATGAGTAGCACATAAAACAAATAAATAAGATTATCACTACAAATTTCTAACCATGGTTAAGAACTACAATTTTATGCTATAAATATCAAAAACAATAAAATCAAGAAAATATTTGACACAAATATTTTAACTTAGAAACACATATGAGAAATTTGTCTTCCAATAGTTGTTCAAAATTCATTTCAATAATCTTTGGTTGCAATGCACTTTTAGGCTCTATGGCCATTCAGAAATTCATATAACTCTTCTTTTGAATTATCATTTCTTGGCTAGAAAAGAGCCTTTGAGAGTGTAAATACAAGAAATAAAGAGTTATGGTAACGGGAAGGCTCATAGGCCTAACTTTTCATTTCCCATTCATCAATCTTTTCTCTCCTATTTTGAATTTCTATTTTATTTAATTCTTTTTTCCTCTCTTTTTTCTCATTCACTTTTACATTTTCATTGTCTTTAATAGTTTATATATCCTTCACTAATTAACAAATTACACTTGCAAGTATAGAATCATAAAACCATTTGTTGGTTCATATCCATTTCATACTAGGCTATGAAGGGTAGGTATCAATACTCACTTTGACAAGAAAATGGTAGTTGAGGCATGTGGCCTGGACGGAAATTTATATTTCCCTCAAAAATTATTAAACCTTTTTTCTCTTCACTTGTTTGGAAACTCCCTGGAGTAGCTCTAACTTGTCTTCAAAATCAAGATTAATGGTTATGGGATCCATGAAGTAATATTTATTCAATAAAATTAGGATATTTCCTTAAGCTAGTGGATTTGGATCTCCCTTCCAGAGAGCGTTATGGAGTATAATATGGGGGGTTGATGGTCTCCCAAAATTCAGATCATTTTACGTCATCATAGTGCATGGTAAACCCCCAACAACATAAATTTGAATAAAAATTGAGTACATGGGCAATCTTGATGTTCTCTCTTCTTAGTAGTTGAATAAATGACTTAGTAGTTATTCCTAAAATTGTAGTTCACTCAATTTCTTTGGAAATAGCTTCTGAAGATTTCAACCACCCTTTCAACATTCCTTAGAATTAACAACACATGTTCATATTGTTGAGAATTTGGAGGGTTGTAGGTTAATACAAATTCTCTTATTGATAATTACTTGTGAGCTTACTTTTGTCTTCTATTCTTTAGCTTAGTTAATATTTCATCAAGTAAATTATCAAAGTACACGAGATACAAATTAGGCTCCTAGAGCCAGGGCAAAAACCTCTCCCTCTTGGAGAGGAAAACCCGCAAATAATTCTTCTTAGAGATCTTCAAATGACAAGTACCATGAACTATACTTAGACCCTTGACCTATATGTACTTCCAAGACCTTGATCCAGCTTCTTTGACATTGAATGTTCTCTTCACAAAATTACTTAGTTCTGCATCAGCATTGAAGACCTTGATTTTTATATTGCATATGCTGGTAGTCGTATTGCTTGAACAGTGAGAAGGTAAATCATAGATTTACCTTCCTCACAATGACTGCCTCTTCAAATTATGATTACTGTCTCTAATTGTATCTTCAAATAAACAGCTCTTGTTATCCTTAGTCCTGTACTAGATCATTCACAAACTGTTCTTGCAATTTTGTAGTTCATTGTCCATAATTTGTTCTTGACTGTCCTTCCTGTACTTCACCGTAACCTTCATTCTGCACTTATAATCCTGGTCCGCACTTTTTACTGCCCCCTCTCTCCGCATTGAATGTTATCTTTATCAACACAGTGACTCAGATATATATATCTACATGCTTCTTGAGATAAATCTGCATTATATTACTATGGTAGATCTGCACTTCATTCCTGAGGTAGATCTCCACTAGGTTGAGTGCTATCCGCCAAAAACTTTCACACAATAGCCCGCAAACACTGCCTCAGATGTGTCTGCAATTTCTCAGAGGAATCTGCATTATACTTATGTTCTGTACTTCGCATTTTAATCTTAGAACTTGTCCGATGTTCCTTATCCGCATTATGATCTCAGATATCAGTAATTACTTGACTTCATGATGACAGCAGATCGCATATATATATAGAGCACATTCCTTCAATAAATCCGACCATACAACTGTGAATTAGGCCGACTAGATCATGGAGAATGAATCCGACTTGTAATTTCTTCGTGGAGTGTTTTCTTCGGCAATGTTGAAGGTTTGTCTCCACTATCTCATGGAGCTTGTCAAGGTTTTGGAGCATATGACAAAAACTAGATCTTGATACTTAACTTAAACCTAATGGACATCAAGAAGAAGTACTTCTACTTACTAAATCATGCTCATGAAACCCATGAAGCACATACAACAAAAAAATATATATTAATTTAACTTACATACTTACATAGTCAACATAAAGACCAACCTAGTTACACTTTTCAACACTCCCTCTTAACTAGGGAGGTATTCATATAGCTACATGCTTACTTTCAAACTAAAGAATCTCATAAGAAGAATAATATTGGTAATCGCATCTGTATAGCATCATATGAACCAACATTATCCTAGTGCAAGGCCTTGACTAATAGCCCCATCTCTCAAAGAGACAATGGGCTACAACGCTGGAGAGACACATGACTAATAGACACTATAGTCATTGTCTCTCCAAGGTACATACCCCACCTAGTTGTTCCCAGAGTATGACCTTCTTGGACTATTCTTCTCTTGGGTAGCAATCCAGATACTCATGAATATTTCCTCCCCTCGATGTCATGGATTTCGATATTGAGGAATCTTCAACTTTTGGCTTCATAGGGCACATATCATCCATCACTTTCAGTCACGAGTCATCTCCACTATCAGAAAGTGATTCATTAATCTTCCTTATCTGGTTCACCGTTATGCCATGCTGCTTTCCTTCGAATCGTCCCCAAGGATCATAAATCATTTCTTATGATTATCATCACTGCATAAATTCATCCAGATAAACATATACTTATGAAATTTTAGAACAAAAGTTACCTTAGTGATGATCTTTCACCATGACATCTTCCTATAGGCATCGAAATCCTTCATACAGATTGACACATCTCCTAATGATATGTTTTTTCAAGGGTCTTCTTATTTACCAAAATTCTGTCGGAGTCTACATATGTTCCTAGGAGATCTCCAAGTCACATCTTCTGGGCTTCCAGATGATAACTTCCTTTTGACATGGTTGCATTTCATGATCTATTCCTTTCTGCACATTCTCCATTCCCAAGAACTTACAACCTTTCTAGTTTCTCATTCATATACAACCACCTCATATTCCATGAGGAAATATTATGTTGATTTCATATGTCTGTGCACTGAGAGATACTCTTCAATAGATCAGACTTCTAAATAAAAAAGTTCATTACCTGCAATCATATGACATGACTTCACAGCATCCAATGTTAGCATATAAATATATACATACCTCATACCCTTTTTCCCTTGAGTCATCCTGAAGAAATTTCTCAAGAATGAAGAGCTTCATTCTCTTGGAATGCTCCATCAATATCCCAGAAATATGTTTCCATGATGACCCTTGCTCTTGATGACTGCTTTCCATTAGTAATGTTATCAGAGAGGTTTTCCTGGAGCCGATTCACCAAGATCTCCTACCATGCCTTCATCAGGATGCTACACTTCTTCCTATCATATAACCAACAGAAATCACTTAAAGGATAAGATGATCTTAATAGTAGTGGAGATCCCTTGCTTCTTCTTTCTTATCAGGCTCTTTCCTCATTTCAGATACATGGGCTTCTTTTCTATTTCTCTTGTCTTTTTTAAGATTAAGGACAATTTCTATTTTAATGCCCAAGTTCATCAAATCCAAGGCATCGTGCTTCGTCCACATTTATTCTTTTATTCTGAGGACCAAAACTTACTGAATCTTCCTTTCTTCCTGGACATGGTTGCAGAGGCTTGATTCTTCACTTGATCCTGTAACAGCTTTGGCTTTCAATCTTGTTTCCTCTATTTTCATAGAGACCCTAAATCGTGGAATGGTATGACTTCTATCTTCCCGTATAATTTTGAAGTGAAATTTTCTCCATTCTTATCATAGAGCTTTTAGCACACTGTATTCTTCTCCTAGTTCCTGCAGTTGATCATATAGGTTGATTCTCCTGCAATACTCACAGAGAATAGCTCCACTAATTTCTTATATACTACGTTTGATGATTTTATATTTTTGTACATCGGAGATGATAAAGTCTTTTATGGATTCTACAAGAATCCTTTGGACTCTTATATCTAACTTCATGAATTTGGCATGACTTGATTTCCCTTGTCTTCTATGGAAATTTTGAAACCCCAAACAGTTTCTTTCTTTCTTTTTAAAGGATACATTTTAATAGATTCATATAAATTCATAGATATACTTATTTTAGTAGATGCTTTTATTCTTCTATTAGCTTGTGTACCTTGAATATGGTTGAAGCTTCCTTTGAATGGTGATTTATGAGGATATTTTGTTGCTTCCTTGAAAGATCAAGGATGATAGGTAACTTTCCTTGAAGCTTTTGTTGGCAATACTTTGAGATAGAAATGATCTGCTGGCACATTTAAGATGGTTCCATAATGTTGCCTTATTTCTTTCACTGTGGAATACTGGCCTTTCTTCTAATCAAATCCTTGCTTTGATACCCTCCATGAAATCTGACCCTTGAGTGTCTCTATGCCCTTTCTAGCACCTTAGCTCTGATACCATGTTGAGAATTTGGAGGGTTGTAGGTTAATGAAAATTATGTTCTTGATAATTACTTGTGAGATTACTTATGTATTCTCTTCTTTAGCTTAGTTAATATTTCATCAAATCAATTATCAAAGTACACGAGACACAAATTAGGCTCCTAGAGCCAGGGAAAAAACATCTCCCTCTTGGAGAGGAAAACCTACAAAAAATTCTTCTTATAGATCTTCAAATGACAAGTACCATGACCTAGACTTAGACCCTTGACCTAGATGTGCTTCCAATACCTTGATCCAGCTTCTTTGACCTTGAATCTTCTCTTCACCAAATTACTTAGTTCTACATCAGAATTGGAGACCTTGATTTTCATCTTGCATATTCTGGTAGTTGTATTGATTGAATAGTGAGAAGGTAAATCATAGATTGTCCTTCCTCACCATGACTGCCTCTTAAACTTATGATTACTGTCTCTAATTGTATCTTCAAATCAACAACTCTTGTTATCCTTAAAGTTGTACTGGATCATTCACAAACTGTTCTTGCAATTTTGTAGTTCACTATCCACAATCTGTTCTTGACTATCCTTCCTATACTTCACCGTAACCTTCTCTCTGCACTTATAATCCTGATCCACAATATTTACTGCCCCCTCTCTCTGCACTGAATGTTATCTTTATCTGCACAGTAACTCAGAGATATATATCTGCATGCTTCTTGAGATAAATCTACATGGTATTCTTGTGGTAGACCCTCACTTCATTCCTGATGTAGATTTGCACTAGGTTGAGTGTTGTCCGCCAAAAAATTTCACACAACAGTTCACAAACGCTTTCTCAGATTTGTCTACAATTTCTCAGAGGAATCCAAATTATACTTCTGTCCTATACTTCGCATTTTAATCTCAGAACTTTTCTGATGTTCCTTATCCACATTATGATCTCAGATATCCGCAATTACTTGACTTCATGATGACCGCAGATCACATATATATATGTGATCTACGGTCATCCACAATCTGTTCTTGACTATCCTTCCTATACTTCACCGTAACCTTCTTTCTGCACTTATAATCCTGATCCACAATATTTACTGCCCCCTCTCTTCGCACTGAATGTTATCTTTATCTGCACAGTAACTCAGAGATATATATCCGCATGCTTCTTGAGATAAATCCACATGGTATTCTTGTGGTAGACCCTCACTTCATTCCTGATGTAGATTTGCACTAGGTTGAGTGTTATCCGCCAAAAACTTTCACACAACAGCTCGCAAACGCTGCCTCAGATTTGTCTACAATTTCTCAAAGGAATCCAAATTATACTTCTGTTCTATACTTCGCATTTTAATCTTAGAAATTTTCTGATGTTCCTTATCCACATTATGATCTCAAATATCCGCAATTACTTGACTTCATGATGACCGCAGATCACATATATATATAGCACATTCCTTCAATAAATCTGACCATAAAACTGTGAATTAGGCCAACTAGATCATGGAGAATGAGACCGACTTGTAATTTCTTCGTGGAGTGTTTTCTTCAACAATGCTGAAGGTTTGTCTTCACTATCTCATGGAGCTGGTCAAGGTCTTGGAGCATATGATAAAAACTAGATCTTGATACTTAACTTAAACCTAATTAACATCAAGAAGAAGTCCTTCTACTTACTAAATCATGCTCATGAAACCCATGAATCACATACAACAAAACTATATATATATATATATATATATATATATATATATATATATATATATATATATATATATATATATATATATATATATATATATATTAATTTGACTTCTTCTTTTACATAATTACATAATTACATAGTCAACATGAACACCGACCTAGTTACACTTTTCAACACTCCCTCTTAAATAGGGAGGTATTCATACAGGTACATGGTTACTTTCAAACTGAATAATCTCATAAGAAGAATCAAATTGGTAATCGCATATGTATAGCATCATATTAACCAGCATTTTCCTAGTGCGAGGCCTTGACTAATAGCCCTATCTATCAACGAGAAAATGGGCTACAATTTTGGCGAGACACGTGACTAATAGACACCATAGTCATTGTCTCTCCAAGGTACATACCCCACCTACCTATTCCAAGAGTATGACCTTCTTGGACTATTCTTCTCTTGGGTACCCAACCCTCAAAGAATATCGGTCCACGACTACTCTTATCTTGAATTCCCTATCTCATTCTCAAAGAGTATTGAATGCCAGATGATTACCCAATCCTCCATTTTGTCTTCTAGGTGAAGACCAGAATGATGTTTCTATCCACTCTCATCACATGGCCTTCACTAAGACTTACGATTTTTAGTCCTGGTCTAATGCATGACACATGTAATACAGAATCACATACGTCACTCACTCTTAACACAGGAAGGAAATATTTCAAGTTTCTTCCAAGCAAGAAACTTACCACCAAGCTCCTCATCAACCAGGGTCCTGCAGCAGCAATCCATCTACTCATGAATATTTCCTCCCCTCGATGTCATAGAATTTGATATTGAGGAATCTTCAACTTTTGGCTTCATAGGGCACAGATCATCCATCACTTTCAATCATGAGTCATGTCCACTATCAGAAAGTGAATCATCAGTCTTCCTTATATGGTCCACCATTATGCCATGTTTCTTTCCTTCGAATCATCCCCAAGGATCATAAATCCTTTCTTATGATTATCAGCCCTGCATAAATTCATCCAGATAAACATATACATATGAAATTTTAGAACAAAATTTACCTTAGTGATGATCTTTCACCATGACATCTTCCTGTAGGCATCGACATCCTTCATACAGATTGACACATCTCCTAATGATATGTTTTGTCAAGGGTCTTCTTATTTACCAAACTCCTGTCAGAGTCTACATATCTTCCCAAGAGATCTCCAAGTCACATCTTCTGGGCTTCTGGATGATAACTGCCTTTTGATATGGTTGCATTTCATGATCTCTTCCTTTCTGCACATTCTCCATTCCCAGGAACTTACAACCTTTCTAGTTTATCGTTCATATACAACCACCTCATATTCCATGAGGACATGTTATGTTGATTTCATCTGTCCATGCACTGAGAGATACTCTTCCATAGATCATACTTTTAAATACATAAGTTCATTACCTCCAACCATATGACATGACTTCGCAGCATCCAATGTTAGCATATAAATATATACATACCTCATACCCTTTTTCCCTTGAGTCATCCTATAGCAATTTATGAAGAATGAAGAGCTTCATTCTCTTAGCATGCTCCATCAATATCCCATAAATATGTTTCCATGATGACCCTTGCTCTTGATGACTTCTTTCCATTAGTAATGTTATCAGAGAGGTTTTCCCGGAGCTGATTCACCAGGAACTCCTACCATGCTTTCATCAGGATGCTACACTACTTCCTATCGTATAACCAACAAAAATAACTTAAAGGAGAATATGATCTCAATAGTAGTGGAGATCCCTTGTGATATCACCAAAATCATGCCTAATTGGCTGTTGATCAGACAACTTCAGTGTAACTATTTCAAACCAATCTTGTGACTGAGGCTTAGCCTCCTCAATCTAAGAGGGCTCTCTCAAGGGTTAATGATATGGAATAAAGATATATATGGCTAACTCTATTTAGGAAATAAACTGGTTATGATGAATGTAGGTTGAAAAGATCAGAGCTTAATACCATTGGGTTATGGAGTAAGTGAAAGGGATCTCAATAACAAGGCTTTCCTTGTGGAAGCTGAGGCTTATCAATATTTCAATGAAAGAGCAAGACATACATGAGGTTTTCAATAGCTTGAGGTTCAAAGGAAGTCAGAGCGTATGATACACGAATTCTAAGTAATGAGACATCAAGACATTGGAAGAAAACTATTAAGAGAGATAAATCATGGCTTAATACTTAAAGGAAGTCAGAGCATGGACAATCATGAGTTTTGAGTAATAAGAATTAAGGAATTGAAGAAAACCTTTCAAAATATAGGAAAAAAACTCATTGAAATATAATAAGAATCTCAGGTGAAGAAAATATGTGTCGTGATTGTATATAGCAGAAACTCCAATAGCTTTACAATCAAATAGTCTTCTGAGATAACATCTCCAACCTGATTAGTGTAGATTGAAAATAATATCAGTATGTAGGCATTGGCTTATGGAGTCAAAAATTTCAGTGATTCAGTGATTTACTTGACATGGAAGTTGAGGTTGTTCAAAGTTTCTAGAAGTAGGAAACACACAAATAAAACATGAGTATACATAGTCAATTCACATATAAAGGAAGTCAGAGCATCTCATAGATGAATTCTGAGTAATATAAGTGAAAACCACTACAAGTGAGATACATAAGAGGTACAAATAGAATAGGAAAGCACTAAAAACTCCTTCAAAATCTCAAGTTGTTCAAGTAACAGATCTCTGTATTAGCTGAAACAATCCATTACAATAAGCTGATATTTTGCCAAAAATCTTCCAACCCTTGAAAAATTCGACCCAATGGCCTTTAATAGACCTCTTACATCATTAGATGATCTGATTCTAGGCTATATACATCTAATTTCTATCTGCATAACCATAAAATATGAAATTTATTACAAAAATACACATATCTTACTTGACAGTATTATTTCAAAAAGGACTCAAACTCCTTATTACTATCTATAACAACCTTATCCATTTGAAATTACATCATTGAAAAGTGTAACATCACATGGTCGAATTTGGATAATGATATTCAGTTCTTCATGACCACTTTGCTGACCTCCACAAAAATAGGAAACAGTACCCTGTTTTTTAGGCATAGCATCTTTTTCCTTCTTTGAACATTATAACTATAATTTAATCTTCATTTCGTGGTCCTTTTCTGTTGAAAGTTATATTAACATATCCCATCACTCTTTCCTAGCCTTCAGTTGTCCAAAACCGCTTCAAAAACTGTTCAAAAGGCTATAAAATGTTGCGCTACGAAAATACAGCAGTTTCGTAGCCCTTTCTGTAGCGCTGCCATTTCAAGCCTTTATTCTCCAAAAACTTGACTCTTTCCTCTTGCATCATTTTAATCACCTTTCAACACAGCCTTCATTGAAATTTCAGCTCCTAACTCATCTTTTAACACCTTAAATACTAACCAAGAGAAGCAAAAAAGGTAGCTACAGCAGTTTCGTAGCGCTTTTCTGCTTTTTAAGCCTGGAGGGACTAAGAAAATGCTGAGTATGTAGATTTTTCATAAATTTGTTAAATGAAAACTGTGGTTGCCCAAAAATTAAAAATTAAACCTGTCCTCATCATCTTCAAACCATACAAAATATAAACCAACTTCATTTCATCTTCCTTGTGGCATTTATTCTTCATTTTCAATTGGTTGACCTATTGGTTCTCTTATGACAGTAATTTTAATGCCTTTTCTTTGTATCTCGCCATGAATTAACTCTAGTTTCTCTTGTAAATCCTTCACTTGGTCTTTAAGTCTTTTGTTGGTAGCTCTCAGATGGGTTTTTATTATTCTGACAAACTCAGCTTCTTTTATTGTTTAACTTGTCCACTTGAAAAGTTGCTCTGTATTGTCTAAAGCTTCAAAAACAGAATCAAATTGTCCTTCCCACATTGCCTTCATCCTTTTAAACTATACTTTCTTGGCACTGTGTTTTCTAGCTCTCTTTTTCATGACAGCAATTTCCTGGTTTGCCAACTTTAACTTTTCCTCAAGGCGTTGAAACTCTGTTTTCTCTGTCACTTTCTCTTATCCCCTTTTTAATTTGTTGATTGTATGCTTCACTGTGGGTGATGAGAGATCAATAATCTCTTTAGGTGATTTAGCTATCTCAGTGGGATTTTTAACTTCTTTTATGCCTTCCATTAATTTCCTATCATGCCTTGTCATAGGCTTTCTTGCTTGAAAAATGAAACCTGCATCTTCCCCTTCAAATTCTAATCTCTTTGCAGACTTATCCTTTTTCAACTTCTGCTGATCTCTTCACATTAATTCAGCTTGTACAATAGGTTTTTCTTCTATGTCAATGGCATGAAGAATATCCTCTAGACTCCCCTTTTTTACTGGGCTATCTTCTATAGCAACTGTCTTTCCTTTCGAAACCACTGCTTGGCTTCTAGTTATTCTTTTGGTCCCTTGTTTGCTGACAGCTTGTTCTTGTTTTGCATCTTTGACAACCTTTGATTTCTGTTTTGCAGGTGGGAGAGTTGGTGTATCAATCATTTGCATTTTCTATGGCCTTTTCTCAATTTTTTTTCTTGGCTTTAATTTTGCAGGTTCTTTTGGTTTTGCAACCATAGGTTGGCTTGGTTCTGCTTTTGGTGGTGATGGAACCCCTTTAGCTTTAGGGTTTCCAACTCAAAACCATTTACAAACAAGAATGATGGCCAATCTCTGCCTATCTTTTGAAGTTCATCTAAAATTAATAATTTCATTAAGCCATGATGAAATAATGATGTCTCACTCCCCTCAGAATTTGCTTGCACCTTATCAGCCATCTTTGCAAGACTTCTATGCAGATAATAAGGTAAGTCAAGTGAAATATTACCAGTGAAGTGTAGAAGAAATTTGAAATGGTATGAATAAACCTTGTGATATCTGCCTTCACAGCTAAAATATTTATGAATGTTAAGCAACAGTTTTGAATAATTATCTTTGATGCAGCTTCTTGGGATAGCATTGTTGAGATCCATCTCAATGTGCTCGAGTTTCATGAACTCTTTACACTGCTCCATATTAAATTTGAATCCTTTGAACCAGGCTTCTTGACCTCTTGGAATCTCTGTAACGACAACAATGACCTATGGTGTGATAGACAAACTTAGCATCCCCACTTTAGTGGTTGTTCCATTGAAATTCATAGAAAATTCCTTGGATACTTATGTGTGACAGCCCTGCAATTTCTCACAAAACTGTAGGCAACCTACTCTTCTGAATGCTTCCATCATTGTTGGGTCTTCAGTTACTGCCTTCATATATTTAGGTTCATCCCTTAAGCATTTTCCCCATGTTTATTTTTCTTTCCTTTGCCATATTCTTTAGAGAAACTCTTAGCCTCGCTTGATATAAATCTTTCAGCCTCGCTTGATATAGATGTATCAGCCTTGCTTGAATAAATGTGTGAGAAGCCTCACTTGAAATGGATATAATAAGAATTTTTAAGAACCAGCCACAATTTTGGCTCGATACTCAGAGCTCAGATATTATGAATGAAAGCCAAAAGGAATGAGAATGACTAATTAGGAAATAATTTGAATTTCAAATTTCCTTTCATAACTGAAAATGATGACTCACTCATAACCTAAATTGACCATGATGACTGAAAACGTGGGTGTGTACTTCGATTTCATCATTACATGACTCAACAAGCCTCTATCCAACCCTTTCCCAATGGTTTGTGACATTTGACAACTCAAATGACAAGACAGTTACAAAACCGCACTTTCGTAGCGCCTGTAGTGTAACTTTTGTTGTTTGTGTTACGAAACTATCAGTGCTTTCGTAGCACAAAGTGACTTTTTTCAACGTCAGGCGCTACGAAACTGTGGTTTCTTGGCTAATTGGGCAGTTTTGATACGAAAATTTTGGGAAATTAAATGAATCCTAAAATG
This sequence comes from Pinus albicaulis, assembly GCA_034641835.2. NCBI lineage: Eukaryota > Viridiplantae > Streptophyta > Pinopsida > Pinales > Pinaceae > Pinus > Pinus albicaulis. The sequence goes on from JAXQQM020070737.1 coordinate 93,220, forward strand.
ATGAAAGACTTGACATGAAAGACCTTAAAAATGAGTTTTATTTAAACACTAGGGTAGGCTCAAACTTTAAAAAAATAACACTTCCCTTGGTCAAACTCAAGAAATGACTACTAAGACCCTATTTTGACCCATGATCATAAGTAATCTTGTCATAATGATGTTTTGAATTTTTTAAGTGATAACAGTGGCTCCACTTGGAATGGTGTGCCCCTATGGTACACCAAAGAACCAGTAGTTCTATTGTTGCTATCCATCTTCTTAGAAATAAAAACTTTGAAATTTATGAAAACTTTGCCAAGCTCTTATGGCCTTCACCTTGGGCTCAAGCTTGATGATCACTACAAAATAACCAAATCTGTATCTACTGAAAATATTCTCAGTCAACTTTGAGCTTATTCACACACTCCTACCTACCCTAACAACTGCAATCTCCATTTTTTAATTCAAGCAACATGATACTTCCAATGAAGCCAGTCATTTATATGTTCTAACATTTGAACCTCTTGATTGCACTTGAACCAAAAATAAGCATGATACTGAGATGACCAAGGCAACATAAAGTATATATGATCCTCATAATGAAAATATAACTGGAAATATGAATTGTAGAACTCTTCCATGTAGTCAGCTATAGGATCATAGAAGACATAATTTGTTTGATAATTCTCATGACATTCTGCAGCTTTGGAAAACTCATACATGCTTTGATCAACCACACAAGACTTCAGTTGTGTGATATCAAACTGTTGTTCAAACTTATTTTCAAAAATAGTGTATTCTTCCTCAAACTCAAAGGAGGAAGGTAGCAGCATCCTCTCTTTGTTTTCTGGCATTAACAACTTTTGAAAAGACTGATATTGATCATGAAGCCTATAAGGTTGAATTTGATCTTCCAAAACTTCAATTTCCTTTTCAATGTTCTTAGCAACTTCATCCACAAATTGAATCTTAACTTCTGACTTGCACTCAAATGATTCCAGATTAGAAGACAAGGATAAAGAAAAAATTTCACCCACTTCTTCATTAGTGTGATCATTATTTGATGTAGACTGATGCAAGAAATAACATGAAGAATCAACTTTTTCCTTTACCTGAGAGTTATAGTAATTATATTCAAATATTTCCTTTTGTTGTTTGCAATGATTCTCATACTCCTAAAGATCAAAAGACTGACAAGTCTGCTGCAAATTTTCATCAAACTCAGAGGATGTAACATGATTTTCATAAATAAACTCCTGCTGGGTTTCATTTTCATCCAAGAGAGAGGATATCCTTTCTTTTTGGTGATGAAATGGATTGTCACGAAGGGCCTCTAAAATTTCCTCATCCATGAACTCATCATCTTCATAAAAATTCTCCAAATATTTAATAAAACACACACATTGTTTAAAGTAGTATTTTACCAGCAATAAGGAGGGATGACACTCTTCATACATCTCATAAAATGCAACATGGAAATCAGCAACAGAATATAATGAACCATTTGGAAAGCTTTCATACCAATACCATGTTTTTCCTTCTAAAGTGGCCATAAACATCTTCATGAGACAATCCTCAAGGAACTGAACCTTAAGACTGTGTACATTCATATGAAATATAACCAAATGAAGAGCAACATTGTCTTTCTTTTCATCTTTAAATATTGGAATATCAGTTAACCATTCAACCTTTGGCATAGGATTTGGAAAACCATGGATGTGAGACCGATTCATAGGTTCATACCTGGAATTTATACTTGAAATGGAACTCATCTTGGAACTTCATCAAGCTACTGATCTTCAAGTAGTGGCGTCACCTTCCAATTGATTATTTGATGTGTGGAGTCGCCATAGCAGAAATACAGCCAATATGTGCCTAATTTTCTGCTGCTGTCAGACCTTATAACTGAAACTTTGTCTTTCTTCCCAGGGAAAATTTATACCTTCGGTCTCCCGGCAGACGCACCAACATGTTATCACCAAAATTGTACCTAATTGGCTACTGATCAGACAACTTTAGTGTACCTATTTCAAACCAATCTTGTGACTGAGGCTTAGCCTCCTCAATTTGAGAGGTCTCTCTCAAGGGTTAATGATATGGAATAAAGATATAGATGGCTAACTCTATTTAGGAAATAAACTGGTTATGATGAATGTAGGTTGAAAAGATCAGAGCTTAATACCATTGGGCTATGAAGTCAGTGAAAGGGATCTCAATAACAAGGCTTTTCTTGTGGAAGTTGAGGCTTGTAAATATTTCAATGAAAGAGCAAGACATACAAGAGGTTTTCAATAGCTTGAGGTTCAAAGGAAATCAGAGCGTATGATACACGAATTCTAAGTAATGAGACATCAAGACATTGGAAGAAAACTATTAAGAGAGATAAATCATGGCTTAATACTTAAAGGAAGTCAGATCATGAACAATCATGAGTTCTAAGTAATAAGCACTAATACATTGAAGAAAACCTTTCAAAATATAGGACAAAAACTCATTGAAATATAATAAGAATCTCAGGTGAAGAAAAGTTGTGTTGTTACTGTATATAGCAGAAACTCCAATAGCTTTACAATCAAATAGTCTTCTGAGATAACTTCTCCAACCTGATGAGTGTAGATTGAAAATAATATCAGTATGTAGGCATTGGCTTATGGAGTCAAAACTTTCAGTGATTCAATGAGTTACTTGACATGGAAGTTGAGGCTTTTTAGATTTTCTAGAAGTAGGACACACACAAATAAAACATGAGTATACATAGTCAATTCACATATAAAGGAAGTCAAAGCATCTCATAGATGAATTCTGAGTAATATAAGTGAAAACCACTGCAAGTGAGATACATAAGATATACAAATATAATAGGGAAGCACTAAAAACTCCTTCAGAATCTCAAGTTGTTCAAGTAACAGATCTTTGTATTAGCTGAAACAGTCCATTACAATAAGCTGCTATTTTGCCAAAAATATTCCAACCCTTGAAAAATTCAACCCAATGGCCTTTAATATACCTCTTACATCATCAGATGATCTGCCTCTAGGCTAGATACATCGAATTTATATCTATTGACACCTTGCATAACCATAAAATATGAAATTTATTACAAAAAGACACATATCCTACTTGACAGCCCTATTTCAAAAAGGACTCAAACTCCTTATTACTATCTATAACAACCTTATCCATTTGAAATTACATCATTGAAAAGTGTAACATCACATGGTCAAATTTGGATAATGATATTCGGTTCTTCATGACCACTTTGCTGACCTCCACAAAAATAGGAAACAGTACCCTGTTTTTTAGGCATAGCATCTTTTTCCTTCTTTGAACATTCTAACCAGAGTTTAATATTCATTTCGTGGTCCTTGTCTATTAAAAGTTAGCTTACCATATCCCATCACTCTTTCCTATCCTTCAGCTGTCCAAAACCGCTTCAAAAACTGTTCAAAAGGCTGTAATATGTTGCGCTACGAAAATACAGCAGTTTCGTGGCGCTTTCTGTAGCACTGCCATTTCAAGCCTTTATTCTTCAAAACTTGACTCTTTCCTCTTGCATCATTTTAATATCCTTTCAACACACCCTTCATAGCAATTTCAGCTCTTAACTCATCTTTTAACACCTTAAATACTGACCAAAATAAGCAAAAAAGGCAGCTACAGTAGTTTCGTAGCGCTTTTCTGCTTTTTAAGCCTGGACACGCTACGAAACTACTGAGTATGCAAATTTTTCATAAATTTGATAAATGAAAACTGTGGTTGCCCAAAAATTCAAAATAAAACCTATCCTCATCATCTTCAAACTATACAAACTATAAACCAACTTCATTTGAGCTTCCTTGAGGCATTTATTCTTCATTTGCAATTGGTTGACCTATTAGTTCTTCTATGATTGTCATTTTAATGCATTTTCTCTGTAGCTCGTCATGAATTAACTCCAATTTCTCTTGTAAATCCTTCACCTGGTCTTTAATTATTTTGTTAGTAGCTCCAAGGTGGGTGTTTATTATTCTAAAAAACTTAGCTTATTTTATTGTTGGGCTTGTCCACTTGACAAGTTGCTCTGCATTGTCTAAAGTTTCAGAAACAGAATCAACTTGTCCTTCCCACATTGCCTTCATCCTTTTAAATTGTACTTTCTCGGCAATGTTTTTTCTAGCTCTCTTTTTCATGACAGCAATTTCCTGGTTTGCCAAATTTAACTTTTCCTCAAGGCGTTGAAACTCTGTTTTCTCTGTCACTTTCTATTTCCCCCTTTTTAATTTGTTGATTGTATGCTTCATTGTGGGTGATGAGAGATCAATAATATCTTTAGGTGATTTAGTTGTCTCAGTGGGCTTTTGAAATTCTTTGTTTCCTTCCATTAATTTCCTAGCATGCCTTGTCATAGGCTTTCTTGCTTGAAAAATGAAACTTGCATCTTCCCCTTCAAATTCTAATCTCTTTGCAGACTTAGCCTTTTTCAACTTCTGCTCATCTCTTCCAATAAATTCAGCTTGTACAATAGGTGTTTCTTTTATGTCAATGTAAAGAAGAATATCCTCTAGACTCCCCTTTTTTACTAGGTTATCTTCTTTAGCAACTGTCCTTCCTTTCAAAACCACTACTTGGCTTCTAGTTATTCTTTTGGTCCCTTTTTTGCTGACATCTTGTTCCTGTTTTGCATCTTTGACAACCTTTGATTTCTATTTTTTAGGTGGGAGAGTTGGTGTATCAAGCATTTGCATTTTCTCTGGCCTTTTCTCGGTTTGTTTTCTTGGCTTTACTTTTGTAGGTTCTTTTGGTTTTTCAACCATAGGATGGCTTGGTTCTACTACTGGTGGCGATGGAACCCCTTTAGCTTTAGGGTTTATTGCAGGAGTTAGGGTTTCCAACTTAAAACCATTTACAAACAAGAATGATGGCCAATCTCTGCCTATCTTTTGAATTTCATTTAAAATTAATAATTTCATTAAGCCATGACGAAACAATGATGTCTCACTCCACTCTAACTTTTCTTGCACCTTATGAGCCATCTTTGCAAGAATTCTATGCAGATAAAAACATAAGTCAAGTGAAATCTTACGAGTGAAGTGTAGAAGCAATTTGAAATGGTACGAACAAATCTTGTGATATTTGTCTTCACAGGTAAAATATTTCTGAATGTTGAGCAATAGTTTTGAATAATTATCTTTGATGCAGCTTCTTGGGAAAGCATTGTTGAGATCCATCTCAATGTGCCCAGGTTTCATGAACTCTTTACAATGCTCCATATTAAATTTGAATCCTTTGAACCAAGTTTCTTGACCTCTTGGAATCTTTGTAATGGCAGCAATGACCTCTGGTGTGATAGACAAACTTAGCATCCCCACTTTAGTGGTTGTTCCATTGAAATTCATAGCAAATTCCTTGGATACATGTGTGTGACAACCCTGCAATTTCTCACAAAACTATAGGCAACCTGCTCTTATGAATGCTTCCATCATTGCTAGGTCTTCAGTTATTTCCTTCATATCTTCAGGTTTATGCCTTAAGCATTGTCCTCCTCTGTGTATTTTTCTTTCCTCTACCATATTTTTCAGAGAAACTCTCAGCCTCGCTTGATATAAATCTTTCAGCCTCGCTTGATATAGATGTATCAGCCTCGCTTGAATAAATGTGTGAGCAGCCTCGCTTGAAATGGATATAATAAACCTTTGTAAGAACCAACCATAATTTTGGCTCGATATTCAGAGCTCAGATATTACGAATGTAATCCAAAAGTAATGAGAATGGCTAATTAGGAAAGAATTTGAATTTCAAATGTCCTTTCATAACTGAAAATGATGACTCACTCATAACCTAAACTGACCATGATGACTGCAAACGTGGGTGTGTACTTCGATTTCATCATTACATGACTCAACAAGCCTCTATCCTACCCTTTCCCAACGGTTTCTGACATTCGACAACTCAACTGACAAGACAGTTACAAAACCGCGCTTTCGTAGCGCCTGTAGTGTAATTCTTGTTGTTTGTGCTATGAAACTATCAGCGCTTTCGTAGCACAAAGTGACTTTTTTCAACGTGAGGCACTACAAAACTGTGGTTTCTTGGCTAATTGGGTAGTTTTGATACGAAAAAATTTGTGAAATGAAATGAATCCTAAAATGATGAAATACTTGACATGAAAGACCTTAAAAATGAGTTTTATTTAAACATTAGGGTAGGCTCAAACTTAAAAATTTTAACACTTCCCTTGGTCAAACTCAAGAAATGACCTTAAAACCCTATTTTGACCCATGATCATAAGAAATCTTTTCATAATAATGTTTTTAATTTTTTAAGTGATAACACTTGCTTCTTCTTTATTACCAAGATCTTTCCTCATTTCAGAGACATGGGCTTCTTTTCTATTTCTCTTGTTATTTTTCAGATTAAGGACAATTTCTATTTTAATGCCCAAGTTCATCAAATCCAAGGCATCATGCTTCATCCACATTTCTTCTTTTATTATGAGGACCAAAACTTACCGAATCTTCCTTTCTTCTGGGACATGGCTTTAAAGGCTTTATTCCTTCACTTGATCCTGTAACAGCTTTGGCTTTCAATCTTGTTTCCTCTATTTTCAAAGAGACCCTAAATCGTGGAATGGTGTGACTTCTATCTTCCCATATAATTATGAAGTGAAATTTTCCCCATTCTTCTCATAGAGCTTTTAGAACCATTGTGGTCTTCTCCTAGTTCCTGCAGTTGATCATAAAGACTTCTTCTCCTGCAGTATTCACAGAGAATAGCTCCAATAATTTCTTATATACTCCTTTTGATGATTTTATATTTTTGTACATCGAAGATGATAAGGCTTTTATGGATTCTAGAAGAATCCTTTGGACTCTTATATCTCCCTTCATGAATTTGGCATGAATTGATTGCCCTTTTCTTCTATGGAAAGTTTGAAACCCCAAACAATTTCTTTCTTTCTTTTCAAAGGAGAGATTTTAATAGATTCATATAAAGTCATAGATATACTTACTTGAGTAGATGATTTTCTTCTTCTGTTAGCTTGTTTACCTTGAAGATGGTTGAAGCTTCCTTTGAATGGTGATTGATGAGGATATTCTGCTGCTTCCTTGAAAGATCAAGGATGATAGATAACTTGCCTTGAAGCTTTTGATGGCAATCATTTGAGATAGCAATGATTTGCTGGAAAATTTAAGATGGTTCCATAATGCTACCTTATTTATTTCACTGTGGAAGACTGGCCTTTATTCTAATCAAATCCTTGCTTTGATACCCTCCATGAAATCTGACCCTTGAGTGTCCCTATGCCCTTTCTAGCACATTAGTTCTGATACCATGTTGAGAATTCATAGGGCTGTAGGTTAATACAAATTCTCTTATTGATAATTACTTATGAGCTTACTTATTTCTTCTATTATTTATCTTAGTTAATATTTCATCAAGTCAATTATCAAAGTACACGAGACACAAATTAGGCTCCTAGAGCCAGGGCAAAAACTTCTCCCTCTTGGAGATGAAAACCCGCAAAGAATTATTTTTATAGATCTTCAAATGAAAAGTACCATGACCTAGACTTAGACCCTTGACCTAGATGTGCTTCCAAGACCTTGATCCAGCTTATTTGACCTTGAATCTTCTCTTCACCTGTAATATTCCTAAATTAGCTGCAGCTAATAGGAATATCAATTTTTCCTTGTTTATTTTTACATTTCATGATTGATGAATAAATTGTAAAGGAGGACATGTAAAACTCTTGAAAACCAAGAATAAATCAAAGCCTTGGTGAACAGAGACATATCTGGGCTATGTAAATAACTCCTACAGCTGTGAATGGGTCTAAATCACAAGAGTGGGTCATCTTTGACCAAGTCAACAGCGCAGTCTAGATGCATTGAACCTCTTTGAGGGACAGCGCAGTTCTAGAAGGAGACTCTAAATGTGAAAGGGGCTAAACCTATGAAGTGGTTTAGGGTTTTTCCAAGACTCCAAACTTATAAAAGGAGGAGGAGAGAAACAAGAGAGGGTTGTTGAATATTATCATTTCTGAAGGTATTGTCTGCTAATACATTCCTTGTTGGGTCCTCCTGTTCAGGAATCCCACCTCCTTCCTTGAGCAGCTCTTGGAGGAGACTTGTGCTATATTTTCCACATCAGGATTTTAGTCCAAGCTCACCTTACACCTACAGCGCTGATCCTGTTGAGGGTTGGGTTTTCCTTGTGAGTTGCAGCAGTGGAAGAAACTAGATCTACTCAGATCTAGCTTATACTAGTGGCTCTTCTCAGTGAGTGTGTCTTTTAACCTCCTGGAAGAGATCATTATCTAATTGAGCTTCAGATCCAGACCTTGGCATCAAGCCATAGCATTCTCAGAGCCTACAGCGCATTCTCTCTCCCTGGACTGCGTTATTTGCAAAGGAGAATTTGCAAGGTGTTTTGTCTACATTTTGGAGGAGAGATCTTCGGTGCTAGGAATCTTCCTTTCACTGTGGTGATCCATGGATTGGCCATCCAATCCATGTTTTTTTCAGATATGATCTACTATACCATTTTATTATTCAGAAATTTCTGAATCGTTCTGCAGATCTGCAACTTTAGATCTCAGATCTACTCTCTGTGCTTCATTTTTTGCACAAAACCCCAAGGGGAATGTATAGATCAGCATTTCTTGTACACGGATCTGTATTAGATCTAAATTTTTATGTAAATATCTGCTCTATATCTGAAGATTAATAAACTACTACTTCATCCCCTAAAAATAACGTTGTCATGGTTATGCAATCTTTTCTTATGGTTGTAGCACCTCATTTCTGAGGAATTTTGATGTATAATCTCATTCTTACTCTTGTATAATGTATGGGTTATAAATAACATCAGATTTGTTGTTATATATATGATTTATGAACCTCCATATCAGCCTCCTAATGTGATTCAGTGGATCTGCGTTATTTATGAAGTAGTCCTTTGCATAGAGCTGCAGCCCCTCTCTTTAGGTGATTTTCAGCTAGACTAGTTTGTGGGAGATCTTTTTAACCCACCTAGTCTGATTTGTTTTTTCTCTCCTTTTGGATTTGGATCTTAGATGAGCTAATCTAAGGGATCCAGGAGCTAAAAACTCATTTCTATGCACAATATTCTCAGAAGTGTGTTACTTCAGCAGGCTTGCTGAGCTGTTCCAGATTTGGAATATTACAGTGGTATCGGAGAAATATCTTTGGCTCAGCCTATGGGCTTCAAGAAAAAGTGCTGAAGAGAAAGGAGCAAGGTTATAATGATGAAGAACATGATTTTACTCTCATCACTTTTCAGATCCAGTAAGAACCTCTCCAAGGAGGTTGAACAAGAAGAAGGAAGAAGGAGTAATGAAACTCATAGAGGGTTTCAAAAGCATGAATATCTTCCGATCAAATCTACAATATATATACATGAGGAACATTCTAAATCCTCATATTATGGATATGTGCACTCAGCCATATCACCAAAGCTTCGGCATTCTGTCTGTGATTTCTTCATGAAGAGGAAGAAAGGAGGTGTACCCGAGAAGGAGACTCTTAGAGAGTATTTGCAGGAGTATGAAGATCAATCCAAGGAGTTCAGAGACAAATTGAACTTACAATGGTTCTGAAAGATCAAGGAAAGCAAAGGCACAAAGAAGGAGCAGCATGGTATGCGTAGATTCTATCTATCTACCTTTGATGGATCACCTAAATGTCCAGTTAGGTTTTGGGTGGAGGAGCTAGACAACTTTATGCAACAACATCAAGTTTCAGAGCTTGAAGCCATCAAAGTAGCAGCACTTCATTTTGAAGGTAAAGCCTATGCTTGGTGGTTGTTTGAGTCTTTTTCCTTGAAGAATGAAAACACACCTACTTATGCAAGGTTTATTGCAAGATTGATAGAGAGGTTTAAAGAAGCTCCATGTGTAACATCTTCTGTTGACACTATCAAACCATATCAGACAAATATTTTGCATGAGTTGGGAGGGTCTATGAATCCAACTCCATTTCTGAAGACCATGGAAGAAGGTGTAATTTTTATTGATGCCTTTCCAAGGGGAATATCTCCTTTGGATGGAGATTTCTCTTCTCAAAAGGGAAGCATAAAGATTCCTCCTTCACTAGATGACCAAGATCTAAGGTCTCTTGTTGATGATGAGGCAATTTCAGTTATTGAATAAGAGAAAGGGAAGGCAGGAGATAACGCAGTCATGACAATGGCACCTCAAGCACCTCATGAAGATAAGGATGGAGCACTTGCTCCAAAGGAATAAACTCTTGCATACTTGCAAGAAGTTCCACAAGATCTCACACATAAGGCTCTTGGTATAACACATAAGCAGCATGTACCATCATTGTCAAATGATGAGATCTTGAATATAGAAGAAGGAAAAGAGGAGGAAGGGCATCATAAGAAGAATAGCATGGATCCTTCTCTATTTCAAAGCTTGGAAGCACAAAGAAGGCAAGAGGACCTATGCAGTAAAGGTAGGGGAAAATATGTCTACCTACATCCACATTCTACTCTATGCCTTGACACCTCTTTGCAAGGAGGTATTTTACCAGGAGCACCTCTTGATGGGAGGAATTCTAAAGTGTTCTCTCAACTTGGGGCAGCATATGCATACTTGGCTAAGGAGGGAGCCTTGGGAGAAGCCGACACAGCGCAGATAATATCTCATGAATTCAGAAGAGAGATGAGCAATTTCCTAAAAGGGGCATTGCTAACTCCCACTCAGATATTTGCGTTGAGAGAGGAGAAATCAAAGATCTATGATGGCATGAGCATGAGAACACATGGTAACACCATATCTTTGGGGCAGCCCATGATTTCTTCATTCACCGAGAAAATTTATGAACATGACAAGAGGATGCTAGCCCTCTTGTATACATGGGCCAAAATGAGGAAGTTTAGGAAGACAAGGACTTTCCGAGGGGAAGTTGATTTCCATATGCTTCAATCTCTTCTTGGGCAAGATCAACTGCAAATGGGGCAGCAAAGAGGAGATTATGATGCTCCAACATGTGATTCTGATATCAAGGATGTCAAAGGAGGGAGCCATGATATGACAGAGGTAGCATTTCAGACTTCTACAGCGTTGTCATTTTTGGGGAGCCTAGATCCTTATTGGGATTCCCAACTCATGTTGGAATACTCCGAGGACCTTTTCACATGAACGATTATTGAGGGGGAAGTAGTAGATGAGAGGTTCAAGGTGGTTTATGGAGTCATCTATTTCTATAATCTTATTCTTTTCGTTAGTGACTCCAAGCTCAAGGAGAGACTACTAAATGCCACCTATGAGATCCTTCTTTCCAAACCCACTGGTTTCATTAGAGCATATCATACTCTTTTGGGTGGTTTCATATGGGAAGGTTTCAAGGAAGAGGCGCACTCTCATATGAAGATGTGCATGGATTACCTGGTAGATGAGGAGGAACATAGCTCTTGGGAAGAGCCATCATTCACATTTTTGGCTTGAGAGGTCCTGACCCAGGTTCGGAGCGCAAGGTTTACCAAAAAACCCCTATACTACTGGCCCTTTCGGCAGTGACCTGCTTGCGCAGGTCAAAGTCTCACTCGAAGTAGTATGGGTGGGTGCTGGAACCAGGTTTCCGCACCCTGAGAAAGGATAGGTAAGGCAAGCAGAGTTGTACTGAGCCTTGTAATTCCCATATTGCTTTACTCTGCGTAGGGTTAATTAAGTCTCTATTCGCATCCACGTGCACTAGATCTATAATTATATGCCTTTATGATAGTAACACAGCATTACATAAACAGAACAGAACCAATCCAGATACCAAAACACACTTACACAGATCTTCGCAGCTTCAACACACAAAATACACAGTGCAACAATTACCAAAAATTCGCACAAAAGTACTCACAGATTCAGTTCTCTATCAATTTCTCTTATTCATTCATTCATCAATCCTTTCTTACAATTCCCTTCCCAACCTGCGCACACAGCAGCAGGGTCTGCACACATCTGGACTTGGATCTCTGCGCACACAGCCATCAGGAGTCATTTCCCCAAAACCCAAATAGATAGCTTAAACCACAATTCGCATCAATAGCTCCTCATTCCTATCCTTTACAATACAAAATGTTCCTCTATTTATAAAAATCTAGCCTAGACTTTCCTATGGTCCGAAAACCGTGGTTTTTGGACCCCTGGTTTACCCTTTTACCCATTACAGTGCTTTTGGGGCTTTGACCTGCCCCAAAACCCCTCCACTAGATTAAATCAAATCAAAAAGTATCCAAATGGACCAATTTCGCAGCTCGCAGGAGACCATGTTCCAACAATCCCCCAACATAATCTTGTGACTCATCCCGAGTCACTATAGCTGCCATATAGTCATTGAACCCGGTATGGCTTGAGTCGACTAGCATTGAAAAATCCGGGTAAGATGTCCTTGCACAGGGTAGCTAGCTGGACTGCTCCACCATTCGTAATTTCCTTAACTGTGTAGGGACCAAGCCAGTGTTGTCGGAATTTTCCTGGATGTTTCGTAAATTGGCTATCATATAAAAGGACAAGGTCACCTGTGTCGAATGTCTTTTGGCAAATATGTCGATCATGCCATGCTTTATCGCAAGCCTTCTGAACCTATTGATGAAAATTAGCAATAAACCGATCTTCCTCCAAAGCCACATGCTGCACAAGACGCTCCTCCATGATATCGGGGTCCGCCATATTTGTAAATGTTGTGATGTGTAAGCTAGGAACAATGTATTCTATGGGCATAATGGCCTCTTTTCCATAGACCATCCGGAAGGGGGTCCTGCCGGTTAGCTTCTTGCAAGTCATTTGGTAGGCCCACAGAAAAGAGGGAATGTGAACGTCCCAGTCACTACGATCGACATTGCAAACCTTAGTCAATGCATGTTCCAAAATTTTGTTAAAAGCTTCAACTGCTCCATTTTCCTGGGGATGGTATGGAGTACTCTTCGCATGGTGGATCCGGAATTCTTCATTCAAGGCTTGAATTTTTTGGTTAACAATGTGTGTACCTCTGTCACTCATCAGGATCTTTGGGCATTCAAACCTGGTCAGAATATGATCAAAGATGAAGTGCGCAGCAGTATCCGCAGTACAATCCTTCACCGCTTGTGCCTCAGCCCATCGAGTGATATAGTCGGTGGCGGTGATAATGTAGCGCACGCCTTTTTTCTTACCCAATGGATTGATGGGTCCTATAAAATACATGGCCCATTTTTCAAAAGCCTGTAAAGCTACTTGAGGCCGCAATGGCATCTCATCTCGGTGCGAGGGTCGTCTTGTTCACTGGCAGGTGTCGCATGATCTACAATAGGTGTAAGTATCCTGATGCAGGGTAGGCCACCATAACCCAGCCCTCAAAAAATTTTGTGTCGTTGCTCGTCCTGCATAGTGGCCTCCTGCGACGCCTTCGTGTGCTTCTGCTAATACGGCAGGCCGTTCATGTTCTAGGACATATCTGCGTAGTATTTCATCTGCGCCTAGCTTGTATAACTGATCGGAGATGACACTAAAGTCCACTGCCCGAATAACCAACTCTTTCTTTTGTTGTACCGAATATTATGCAGGGGCCACTCCTATAGTGAGGAACTCAATGATATCAGCAAAGTGTGTATCAACCACCTTAATGGTGAACATCTGCGCATCTGGTAAACCTTCTTCCAAGCTAGTAGGATCTTCCCATGTTTTAATGCGAGAGAGATGATTCGGGCTGGCATTCAACCTTCCGAGCTTGACGATGATCTCAAAATCATATTCTTGGAATAGCAACAGGCAGCGGAAAATCTTCCCCCCCAACACAGGCTTTTTGACCAGGTATTTCAAAGCCGAATGATCAGTGAACATTTTAAAGTGTCCACCCAGTAGATAGCGTCGATATTTCTGTAACGCATAGACCATAGCCAAACCTTCACACTCAGTGGTAGAGTAGTTTTGTTCTACGCCCAAGAGTTTCTGACTCGCAAAGGCAACCGAGTGATCAATATCTCCTTCTCCAGGCTGCGTGATGACAGTGCCCAACGCGATTCCCGATGCATCCACATGGACATGAAATTCCTTTGACCAATCAGGAAATATGAGTATGGGTGCAGAAATCATCTTTTCTTTGAGCAGTTTGAAGCTCCTCTGACATTCATCATCCCAAAAAAAGGAAACATATTTTTTTAGTATCTTTTCCATAGGTGTAGTGATCAGGGCGTACCCTTGAATGAATTTCCTGTAATATCCCGTGTGTCCAAGAATAGAACGCAGTTGTTTTTCCGTTGTTGGGACAGCAAGGTTTATAATTACGGCTACCTTCGCAGGATCAACCATCAACCCTTGCTCACAGACTATGTGGCCGAGAAAGATTCTGAATGGTACACAAAAGATGCACTTCTTAATATTCAAGGAAATCTAGTGCCTCTGGCACGCATCCAACATTAATCGCAGGTTAGAGACATGCTCCTTTACCAGGCCGAAGACTATCCAGTCATCGAAATAAACCTCTAGGAACTTATGAATAAACTCCTTGAATACCGCAACTACGACCCTCGAAAAAATAGCAGGTGCGTTCTTGAGGCCAAAGGACATGACCGTATACTGAAAAGACCCCCATTCAGTTACGAAGGTAGTCTTACTGCGATCTTCAGGTGCAATGCGAATCTGGTGGTATCCGGAGAACCCATCGGTGAAGGAATAAGCCTCCTGCCCACCCACGCTATCAAGGATTTCATCAGAGAATGGTGTAGGGAAGGGGTCATGGACGCAGGCATCATTTAACTTGCATAGATCTACATAGATGCATATTTCCCCCTTGGTCTTCTTTTCCTGGATGACCATTGGACTTACCATCCGACTGTTCAACTGGTTCAATGATACATGCGGCCAACATTTCGTCCAGCTCTTCTTTGACCTTTTGCTTATATTTAGGATTTATTCAGTAAGGTCGTTGCTTGACGGGGCGTGCTTTAGGTTTTAGAGTGATGTGCATAATACCGAGGTCCTCGGTGATTCCCTTGAGCTCAAAAAACTTTGTCGAAAATAAGTCCTGATACTCCGTGAGTAATTCTGCAATTCTGCCTATAGTCCCTTCATCCCAATAGTCCCCAATCTTAGCCAGCTTAGGGTGTTCTTATGTCCCAATATTAATGTCGCGCAACTTAAGAGGCTACGTTACATCAATATTCTATAGCGATGGCCCAACGACAGTGCGTTCCCCTTCAGATTCTGGGACAGAAATGTTTCGAGGATTATCTTCTTCTTCGTCAATCGCCAAGCTACGGCAGTTGGCTATGTCTTGCGTTTGTGTTTCCCATGTGAGGACCGTTGGTGTGGCATGGTGGTGAGAGTGCTTAAATACAAACGCATCAATGTCATGCAGAGCTTTGTCAAGCATTCCTATCCCCCCAATAAATGTGAACGTTCTGACAAAGTCCTCTTTTAGCACTTCCCAATGGTGGGTGCACTGGTGTAACTCCACATCTAAGTACCAAGCGACCGGGATAGGGCCCAAGGCATGAAAAAATAGATGGACCCATTCCTCTGTAGTTCGGTCGGACCATTTAGTCATCCAGGCGTGCAGATTTGCACGGGGATCCCCGGGTCTGAGGAACATCTTGGTGTGTATGTCAGCTGGAGGGGCGAACCATAGAATCATCCTATCGGGACACATTTCCTAGTCTGGGAATGCTTTCTTGTGGGTGTCCCACCAACACGCGGGTGTCCCACGCATAGCCAGATTAAGGGCCCAGAGTTGTTGTTCTCTTGGCACCCTAGCTTCCAGTGTCCTTAGGAATTGCTGGACACTACCAGCCTCATCAAAGTGGGGTAGGATATTGTTTGTGCTCAACCTAGTCTCCTAAATTGAGTTCATTAATTGTCAACCAGGGTCAGTAAACTGCTGAAGTGTGGTGCACTATATGTGCCTAGGTATCTATTTCCCACTACGTTGTGTTTAGTGTTTTCTGATGTTTTTGGTTTTATGGTTTTATTTTGAAAAGGAAAAGAACTAAGTGCTAAATGAAGGGAAACTATTGGTCAAAACACAGTGAAGCCTAAACTATGATGGTAAACAAATGCAAATGCTGAAACAAAACAGAGTCTAACTATGACTAGCAACCAACAAATACAAAGCTTGATAATGACTCTATTGTAAACTCACAACATGAAATTGAAATGAACCTGAGAAATGAACAAGCTAAGTGTAAATGAAGTTTTCTCCTAAATCACTAATCAAACAGATAACTTACAATGTACAACATCTTTATCCATGAATAAATATTTATTGGAAAATATGTGGAAAAGAATATTTGTAACAAGGTAAAGTTTCTACTCTAAACTAGTTTCTACTTCTGTTTTGCAACTCAATTTAACACCATTAAACCTTTCTCAAAAGTTATAGATTTACTTTCAAAAATAGTCTTTGAGAAAGAGGCTTGTTTGTGAAATGATAAAGAAGCTGCAAAATACTACAGACCTTATAATAATACTATCTTTTGTCCCGATAATTGTGTATGAGTATGAATTTTGAACAAAAGAAGTTTTGTAAATAATTAAGCCTGTGAGATTGAATTTATCAACTAAGACAAAGTAAGCTACAATGGACAACAGCTAAACTTGAAGTGTTAAAGCAATGAGTTAAAACTAAACTAAGATGCTATTAATCTACAATGAACAGTATTAAACTAAAGAGCCATTATCATACTTGAAAAGAAAGGACAAAGCTAAACCACATGCATTCTACCTCCGGAGTATTCTATTGAAATTGACATGCCATTACTCTATGAAATTACACAGTCCATCTTGTTCATCATGAAATATGGTCTCCCAAGTCATATTTGTAATGAAATTACATAACAGAACTTGAGATAATGCAGGTATTACTGTCTTTCCCATTCCTATTCGAATTAAAACTCTTATTGAAGGTTGCGTACTTTGCTGCAGACAGCTGTAGAGTTTGTGTCCCGGTAGAACTCTACCTCTTGGTTTTGGTTTCCCACGTGCATAACCACATGTAGAATTGTGCTCAGACTTTGTAGGGAGCAAGGAATGATGTGGATGAAGTCTGGAATTTTCCCATATGCGCCTTTCTTTGAGACGACCCCTGTAACCCACTCAAACTGTAAAACAGCTGCGGAATTCGGGATCAGCTACGGAATGCGCGGTCAGCTACGGAATGCCTGTATTCTGTAGCTATTTTGCAGAAAATTGTTAAAATAGCAAAATCATGAAAATACAATATGTTAATCAATTTCATGTAACCTTTAAGCAATCCTAATCATTCTTCATTGAGTTTAGGCTTATGAAGTGATAAAATAATGATGAAATGAAGTGAAGGTTTGTAAAAGAGAAGGCAATTCTAAGGCTCAACGGATCTCTTACCTCCGAGGAAATGCAGTAGAGGGTCCTTGCGACTCGAGGGCAGCACTGCGCCGAAACCTCGTGTAACCGGTTTTTCCAACTCTCCAGTTCCTCATCAGTGTCAGAAAATTATTCACTGTCTCTCCAGAATATCCTGTCTGCAGTGGGGTTAACCCTGTCTTTGTCCTGCGTAGTCAATCTATAAATGTGATCTAGTTCCTCCCTCTCGTAGGCTGGCTCTGTATACCGCGCACCTTCTGCCGGATCTAGTGGTACTATTACGCATGTACCATTGTTCTCAAATACCATGTTGCTATTTTTGAGATTGATGACACCCCCCATGTCTATAGCCCAGTCTAATCCGAGGAGTGTAGGGTACGGATCCGTATCTTCCATGATCTCTATGACCTCAAAGTCAGTTAGGACTTTTACTCCCACAATATCTACCATGACTTTTGGCAACTGTCCTAGTGGGATGATCTTCTGTTGATTCACCATGCGCAACTGGATGGTGGACCATTCCAACTTAGGTTCTCCCATTCGTTGCCATGTTTGCTTTGGTAATACATTCACATCCGACCCCAGATCGAGAATAACTTGATCCATATCGTAGTCGCCAATCTGCGCATTCAACCACATTTCTCTTCCGGTGTGTTTCTTATAGTTTTATAGCCAGTGTACACCCTTGGTCTCAGGAATTGTGTCGAGTTGGGTTACGCAGCTATGAAGTAATACTCGAAGATTTTCTACAGCCGGAAGGTTACGTAGCAGTTTCAGACATGCCTTCAGAAAGGGCTCAACCTCTTCCTCTCTCTTGAGGTGCGCCGGTAGCTGCGCGGGGCCTGCCAGTGGCTTTTGTTCTTTAAGGTTCACTTCTTCCCAAGAGGCAAGTTCCTCCTTTTCTCCCTGGGTGACCTTCTCGCTACATTTCATGAATTTTACACTCAAATCTGCATCCCTTAGCTCAATTTTAACTCTTTACACATTCTGCGTAGGGGTGGGCTATTTTTCTTGCATTTTTGCTATCAGGATCGGGCAATCTTCAATCTCGTGGTCCAGCTGCCGACAATATTTGCAGGATTACCTGGTGGGATTCGGCAATCCCTTGCAAAGTGTCCTACCTCTCGGCAGTTATAGCAGATCAGCTGCCCTCAGCCTCGTCTTGCGCTTCCTCCCTGAACCCCCTTGCCCCTTGCTGGGGAGACACCGAAGTTCGCAGGGGATCTTGGCGACGCAGGGTCTGATTGTACCCTATAGAGGTTCCCCCGATCCGTAATTAAGTCATACGTGCGACATTTTTGTTCATCGTGCTCTACCGATCGGTAGAACCTGCACCACTGCTGCTTTAGCTCACCCATACTTAGCCCAGGGCACTAGGTCGTATCATGCATTCCGGCTACCCAGAAATCATCGCACCATAGTGTAGATCCGCTGGAGCTATGTTGTAGTGGAATAGGTCCTCCCACCTGCACGTAATTCGCCAATATAGGACACTGGCCCTTTCTATAGCCAAACACCCGACAGCGCATGCACCAAAGGTCTGCGCTAGCTCCTTTTCATCGTTTCGTCCGTAAGCTCTGAATCTCCATGTGCATGGCCCCGAGCTGTTCTTGTATTTTCTGTACCCCCCCCCAACATGTCATCCTTGGGTGCAGCTTCGAGTTTCATGGCAGCTTCCAAGGCTTTTTCCTGCGACTCGAAAGTATGGTGGCCCATTGGTATACGTAAATGAGGTAGCAACATAGCGATGAACCATTTTGTGTGTTTTCTGTCGTCATACTTGAACCCTCCTTCCCTAATTTCTTTCTTCAATCTTTGATCGGCCTCCCACACCGACTCAGACGTACCTTGCTTGAAGTCTTTTGCTTAGCTACCAGCTGATATGATCTTGGCTTCGGAGCTGTTGTTTTAGAGGGCGTCCTTAATATCTTGAAGAGATGCACTCCGTTTTGAGATATGCACGCATGTACCGGTCAACGCTGTCTTCGAAGGCCGAGGACAAGCTGTGCTATCTTCACGGTATGATAGCTCATTTTCCTCGTTTCATCGAAATAGCTACGAATCTCCATGTGCATGGCCCCAAGTTGTTCTTGTATTTTCTGTACCCCCCCAACGTGTCGTCCTTGGGTGTAGCCGAGTTTCATGGCGGCTTCAGGCTTTTCTGCGACTCAAAGTCACCGAGTTGGCCCATTGGTATACGTAAGTGAGGTAGCAACATAGCGATGAACCGATACATTGTGTTTTTGTCATCATACTTGAACCCTCCTTCCCTAATTGCTTTCTTCAATTCTTTGATCGGCCTCCCTGCCAATTTCAGACGT